>LOEQ01008612.1:0-11480 GCA_001685075.1 Bramus lutescens
AAAAAACATACTCCAATAAACTCTCAAATTGCAGCAAATTAGAATCGAGGTTTTCAGGATATAGACTAGATTTGAAACACTAACTTGATTTGAAGATGTAAGTTACAATGGTCTGTATGGAATATTTCACAAATGATTTTGAGCTTAATTACTTAGCACACTTAACCTGTAGTTCATTCATGAGTAACTTTACCACTGATGTCTTACAAGTTGCAAGCAACTGCCAATTATTCGCAACCAGAATCATGGTTAGATAATTATTTTTAGCCATAATGCTAACTTGTTTGCATCAGTTTAATTGTTACAAGTAAAACCGAATATGATTATTTAGATGGGTTTAAGCAGCTCAAAAAAAATCCATGGCATTCTGAATAAAGGACAGGAGATCAGTCTATTGACAATAGAAAATAGGCTTGAATAAAGCTTATCAGTACTTTAGACTCATATTTGAGTCATAACTATTAACTTTTCATAAATGGGACTAGACACTTTTGAATTGCTCTTTTTATCAAAACAAAAAAAAGGAAGAAAAATCCTTTAACAAAGCCCATATAGCTTTGGAATTATGGTAATGTAATTTAGTATAGATCCACAAATATGCCTATTTGTCAAATTTTGATTCCTGGAAACTCAAGTTTGTTAAGCTAGGTTAAACATTCTTATTTAGGCCATGTACAGTATATTTCATCAGCTTGCTTTGTTTCCTTGCTACAAGACTTCATGTGGTGGTTTGAATGCTAATGGATTCCAGAGGCTCAAATACTTTGAAGGATCAGTTCCCAATTGGTAGACTTTAGAAAGGATTAAGAGGTGAGACCTTGTAGGAGATGTATCACTGAGGGTAGGCTTTTAAATTTTAAAAGCCCAAGCCAGGCCAAGTTAGTCTCTATCTCTCTTTCTGTATCTGTCTGTCT
The DNA here is from genome assembly GCA_001685075.1 of Bramus lutescens. Classification (NCBI taxonomy): domain Eukaryota; kingdom Metazoa; phylum Chordata; class Mammalia; order Rodentia; family Cricetidae; genus Bramus; species Bramus lutescens. The sequence continues at coordinate 915 of LOEQ01008612.1, forward strand.
CTCTGTGTCTATATATGTCTCTCTATCTCTGTTTCTCTGTCTCTGTCTCCTTCTGTCTGTCTACAGTTGCAGACAAGATGGAATCTTTTAGCTACTACTCATCACCATGCCTACCTACCTGCCACCACACTCTATATCACCGTGGTCTTGAAACTTTAAGAAACTTTAAGAAAGTCTGAAACTTTAAGAAAGTCTCCCATTAAATCCTTTTTTTTAAGAAGTTGCCTTGAGCTTGGTATTTTATCATAGCCATAGAACAGTAACAAACACATTCCTATTATCAAAAGACTTTTAACAAGTCCCAAATAATTATGGAATTATGATAATGGAATGGTGTTTGGAAGGTCCAGAGCTCCCCATACTTATCATAATTTGATTGTTGGAGGCTAAAGTCTGTTTAGATAGGTTACACACTGATATTTGTTTTTGCCTGTACAGTATATCTCATAAACTCTTTGTTTCCCTGCTACAGGTATACATGTCATCAGTGCCTGGCTAAACAAGTTCCGTTATGGTTTACAAATTTCCAGTCATCATATCAGATTTCCTGAACCTGTTTCAAAGAGCGTGCTATTGGTCAGTGGAGAGTGTTTCATTAGCTCGTCGGGATCAATAGAGTTCTCTGGTTCATTAAGCTTGGAGAATTTGCTCATCTGTCATCTCTCAGGAGTGTGTGATGGCACTGCCATGTGGAAAACTCTGGAATAATTCAACTTAAAAAAACTTAGTTAACTTAAAAAAAGGTTCATTTTTCTCCCCAAGCTAAGCTACCACATAATCCTGTTTTGTTTTTCCTTTCAGCGGGTGGGGGGTGGATATCTCATCTTGTGACTCCCTACTGAGTTACTGCTCCTCTAGAGAATTCATTATGGAGAATGTCAAAGAATCCAGCTATATTTCCGACATTTAATACTCACCATGCTATAGAACATTTTAGTTTGAGAGGTATCTTTATTACATCATGTCATTCTTTTCTAGATCAATAATAAGAAGAGGGATAACTGTTCTCATTTTACAGTTGAGGAAATGGAGGCCCAGGGTGGTTCAGATAACTGAAAATAAATGGATAAAGGAAAAATGATTAGATGCGTGAGTCACATATTGAGTGAGTGTTGTGATTAGTCAGAGGTTTCCCCAGTCCTCACATTTCTCTGATTTGCTGTGTCTTTGAGGATTTCCCATGAACCCGGCGCTTTCCATGGTACTCCAGAGGAAAAAAATTCCCAACCTCACAAAACACCGAGTGATTGCAACATCAGATCACTACTGAGAGGAATTCTGCCTGCTATAATTAAGGCAAGTTCCAAGAACTTATAGGAGCTAAGGGGAACACTGCCTCTGTGTGAGTCTTAATTTGAATTAGTTAAATGATGCAGCTTCAAGTACAGGCAAATCATATCAGTGCAGGACTTGATGATTAAGCATCCTTGTGCAAAGGGAAATCTATGCCTGGCTGCCAGTCTTGGTAAGGAGCACCTGGTACTAGATGCTTGCTCTCTTCTTGTTCACAAAGGACAATCGTATCTCTGGCATTGTACTGTCTTCAACCTCAAGGCTCAAGGTAGGTGCTATTAGGAGGAGAAGCTCATAATGATGCACCATGAGCTCTCTTTGAAGGATAGAGAAGCAAAGAAATGAGAGAGTATGAGCAGAGGGATGGAAGAACATAGGTAAAACCCAAGAATGAGGAACTATGTGATACTTCCAAAGTCAGAGTAGGGGATTAAAACATTGTTGAGGAAGTGTGACAAGAAAGCCAGAGGGTGGATTCAAGGATGAGTTAAACGAATTTCAATGAAAAGTATAGGCATGAATGCATTTCTGCCTCTTCAAAGTTAGGTACAGTGCTAGGTTTGGGATAAGTACTCAATAATGTGTTGTTTAATACTGAAAGGGATTTTAAACCATATTAACCACTCTTATTAATCTCACATATATTTTCCAGTCATCAAAACTGCCCTTTTGGTACTTTTCTAGTAGGATTAATTATAATTCAACTATTAATGCATTTGTAATGCTCACAGCGTTATAGACAGGTGGAACACTTAAATACTCCATGTGAGTGAAGATTAGAGGAAGGTAATGGAAAAAAGAAAACTGTCCAAGGCAGTGACAGCCTGGCTTGGTACTGGAATGTGCAGGACTTAGCCAAGTAAAGAAGGAATAGGACTTTCTCCAGCACTTCTTGCCCAAATTTGAGTAAGCATTCCTTTTGACTAGGTGAATGAACAAGAACATATAGACCCCCAACATCTTTTTAGTTGGTGATGTCCATGTTGTTGGGCTGCAATAGCTAGAACAGGCTATATTTTAGAGTCTAGTAGAGACCTGTCAGCCCAAGAGTTGTGAGAACTCATACAACTATTTACCCAGTCATGGTAGACCTGAATGGAGATGGGAGTTCCAGAGAGTGAGAAGAGCAGAGAGTACAAGGGAACTTGGCAGCCAGAGAAAGTTTGGTGTTGCTGGAGAATCTTTCAATTATGGAGACCAGCCTCCATGTAAAAGAATTTTCCTGTATAATTTTACTCCCATGAAAAATCTGATATGATGACTGGAAAATTGTAAACCATAACGGAACTTGTTTAGCCAGGCACTGATGACATGTATACCTGTAGCAGGGAAACAAAGAGTTTATGAGATATACTGTACAGGCAAAAACAAATATCAGTGTGTAACCTATCTAAACAGACTTTAGCCTCCAACAATCAAATTATGATAAGTATGGGGAGCTCTGGACCTTCCAAACACCATTCCATTATCATAATTCCATAATTATTTGGGACTTGTTAAAAGTCTTTTGATAATAGGAATGTGTTTGTTACTGTTCTATGGCTATGATAAAATACCAAGCTCAAGGCAACTTCTTAAAAAAAAGGATTTAATGGGAGACTTTCTTAAAGTTTCAGACTTTCTTAAAGTTTCTTAAAGTTTCAAGACCACGGTGATATAGAGTGTGGTGGCAGGTAGGTAGGCATGGTGATGAGTAGTAGCTAAAAGATTCCATCTTGTCTGCAACTGTAGACAGACAGAAGGAGACAGAGACAGAGAAACAGAGATAGAGAGACATATATAGACACAGAGAGACAGACAGATACAGAAAGAGAGATAGAGACTAACTTGGCCTGGCTTGGGCTTTTAAAATTTAAAAGCCTACCCTCAGTGATACATCTCCTACAAGGTCTCACCTCTTAATCCTTTCTAAAGTCTACCAATTGGGAACTGATCCTTCAAAGTATTTGAGCCTCTGGAATCCATTAGCATTCAAACCACCACATGAAGTCTTGTAGCAAGGAAACAAAGCAAGCTGATGAAATATACTGTACATGGCCTAAATAAGAATGTTTAACCTAGCTTAACAAACTTGAGTTTCCAGGAATCAAAATTTGACAAATAGGCATATTTGTGGATCTATACTAAATTACATTACCATAATTCCAAAGCTATATGGGCTTTGTTAAAGGATTTTTCTTCCTTTTTTTTGTTTTGATAAAAAGAGCAATTCAAAAGTGTCTAGTCCCATTTATGAAAAGTTAATAGTTATGACTCAAATATGAGTCTAAAGTACTGATAAGCTTTATTCAAGCCTATTTTCTATTGTCAATAGACTGATCTCCTGTCCTTTATTCAGAATGCCATGGATTTTTTTTGAGCTGCTTAAACCCATCTAAATAATCATATTCGGTTTTACTTGTAACAATTAAACTGATGCAAACAAGTTAGCATTATGGCTAAAAATAATTATCTAACCATGATTCTGGTTGCGAATAATTGGCAGTTGCTTGCAACTTGTAAGACATCAGTGGTAAAGTTACTCATGAATGAACTACAGGTTAAGTGTGCTAAGTAATTAAGCTCAAAATCATTTGTGAAATATTCCATACAGACCATTGTAACTTACATCTTCAAATCAAGTTAGTGTTTCAAATCTAGTCTATATCCTGAAAACCTCGATTCTAATTTGCTGCAATTTGAGAGTTTATTGGAGTATGTTTTTTTCTTTCAAAATTGTCATGTCATTGTATTTATTTGTGGAGCTGAAGATTGCACTTGACTCATCTGCATATTATGTCATGATGAAATTAGGGTAGTTAGCCTTTTTCATTCCCTCACACAAAACTTAGGTCATCATTAAATGATATTCTGTTCCATGGATCCAACATGCCAGCTTATCAGATGGTACTTTATAGATTATTTTTGGCTAAGAATGAATATCTTTTCAAATTTAAGGGATAGATATTTCTTTTCCTTTTTATCAAGAATACACAGAACTCATTCATAATGGAGAGATAAGTTAAACAGACCCATGAGTACGACACAATCATTCAGTGATCTACTTTCTCATCCCCCTTTTCATTGTTTTTCTCCTTAGGTTTACTGTATAGTTCCCTCCATAGGTCAGTTTCATTGACAAGACACTTATTTCTAATTCTCTAAAATAGCAAATATGAGCTACCACTCCAGTACCAAAATCTGTCAGTGGAATATCACCCTTGATCTTTTCTTCCCAGAGAATAATGGGGTAAATGCTCATGAGATTATATTCTCAAAGGAGAGGCAAAACTGCAGGCCCACCTTTTTACAAGTCATCCAATTTTGTCACGGTTGAGGAGAAACATGGCATGAATATGAAAGCTTATGCCCACTAGTTTAACAGGAAATAACAGCAGGCATCCAAGAAGGCAAACCTTCTATGATGAATGAAATTGATCAAAGAAGATCAAGATCACAGTAACAACTATCTCATCTTTCAAATACCAACTACCCAATCTATTGAGTTTATTATTTGGCATAAATCCTAATTAACCATTTTGAGCACTGGCAGTGGAATATCCATCATCTTATGCTTGACTATGTCATATAGCATATTTTGTATGGATTGGTATAATGACTATTCTTGGTTGTCAAGTTGACTACATCTGGAATTAACTATAATCTAGAAACGGAGGACACACTTTTGCAAGGTTATTTTTATTTGGGAGACTCCACTTCTAGTCCAGGCCTTTGAGGTAGAAAAACATAGACCTTTGCTCTGGATCTTGGGTGGGAAGGTACAACTTGGATCTGGAATATATCTTCTGCTGGAAGTCTATATATGCACATCGAAGAAGGAAGCTTTTGGTCTTTGCTTGTTTTCCCATGGCTTCCTAGAATATCCATTCCTTTATTGGCATTGAAGTCTACTTCTTCAGGATTCCAATATAGACTGAAGACTAGTTGAGATACCCATCCTGGATTCCTGGACTTTCCATTCATAGCCAGCAATTGTTGGAACAACTAGATTATAGCCTGCAAGTCATTCTGGGAGGAGATTTTGATTCTATAAATTCTCTCCCTGACTAATACAACCCGAGAAAGTCTAGGATCTTGAATAGTTTGAGAAACAGTGAACATTATCTAAACATCTTGGTATACACTCTCGGAAAAAGCAGGAACAGCTGCCCTATTTTATAAAATTTAGGCTGGGGAATAAAGAGAAATAGAGTTCTCTTCCCTGTTCCTTCTTCTCTTAGTTTTATGTGTGTTTCCTTCATTTTTACAAAAGGGACATGTTGCATCAATAAAAATTTAAAAAGTGAGCAAAGATCCCTATGATGAAGATAAACTTCATGTAGAATAAGTTTACATAATATGTTCTGAGCTAAAAAATTCATGCTGTGAATGCACACATGTGGACACAAGCATGCACACATATAATTGCAAAGGCATACATACAAAGTTATCTTTGGGGCATTGACCATTAGACCATTGATAATTAACCATTAATTAAGATTAAAAAGAAGAAACCACTAATTATCTACTACTCATCATTGTCCAAGCAGTTTTTCTTCTATAACTCCTGTCTTTTATTCTATGCAAAGCCCCTGAGCACACTTAAACCTATCAGAATCTATTGGAACTTCAACTTCACATTAACTCTTTCCTTGGCTCTCCCAGGTTGAACTATTTTTGTTCTCACTTTTTTTCTCCTTTCAAAAATCCAACCACCTTTCAAACTTCTTAGCTTAATCTCTATCTTGGGTCCTGAGCTTAAAAGTTACTATTGAATTTCCCCAGCTTTAATAGTAAGGGTTGAATGAAACAATAACTGTTGTGTTTTTGTAAGTTAATCTTAACTCCCGGAACAGTTGAACAGCAACCTGGCTTCATTTAATTCCAGGTTATTTGGGACCTTAACTCTCTTTTGTACTTCTGGAAGAAGTACTGGGTATCCTTACTTTGAACCTATTGTTGCTAGAGAATGTTTATAGTATAAATATTTTAGAAGTCTATGCATTTGAATGTAGTCAGATACAATACTTTTCAAATCTCTGCACAGATACCTTTAATACTTCTTTTTCACTACCTTCTAGAATTCATGCTATATATGTGGCATGTGGATACCCGAGATCACAGTGTCAACAGCATAAAAATTGGTGCTTCCTGTGTTCTTAAAACTGGAACACAGTGATTTTTCTTTTTTGAAAAATCACTTTTTTACAAGTCATCACTTTTTACAAGGGTTTCTCTGTGTAGCCTGGCTGTCTTGGAACTCACTCTGTAGACCAGGCTGGCCTCGAACTCACAGAGATCCACCTGCTTCTGCCTCTCAAATGCTGGGATTAAAGGTGTGAACTAACACTACCTGGTGGGACACAGTAATTTTGACAGAGTCTAACTCTTTCCCAGGAACATTCAAAGAAAGTTCCTGTTCAACAAACCCACTCTCCTGGAGTCACCTTAAGTAGGGATCCGTTGCATTTGGTTCAATCACAATGTGCCTCTTATCTTTTAGAAAAGACTCATGATATTCTCAAGTCCTTATCTGCATTTGCCTAGTTGTAAAGTCATATATCCCACAAATATATAAGCTGTTTTGTACTAGATAGTAGCATGAGAAATACTTACGTTAGGTTTGAAAGAAATTTTTACATCTTCTTATACAAACATACCCCTCACACGCCTACACTTTCCATAAATGCTTTGCTTAATAATTTGCCTAACAAAAATTATATTTTGGTTGGTCACAAGTCAGGATTGTAATATATTTATAAAACTTTATTGACCTCTGCTGTGTGGAAGACTCTGTAATGCACTAAATATATAATTATGTACTTGTTAGTTGGTTTGGCATACTTTGAGCTTCAAAAGCTTAAATTCTAATAGAAAAGATAAATATATTATAATAAACACATTGCTATGCAGCAGAAAAATGCTAACACCCCGGAGGCGCAGAAAATGCAACTGAACCAAAGTTTATCCTCTGGGGAGAAATATGACCATGAACTGTAAGAGCCTAAATCGTGAGATAATTGAGTCTGTTTCCATGGTTTTAAAACTCTACAGAATGTAAAATTACCCATGGTGGCTTGAAAATTAACATTGTGAGGTCAAATTGGGAGATCAATTAATCTAAGATTTTTAGATGTTTTGTGAGTTTCAAAAGGTCTTTGGGTGCTTTCAAGTGTGAGCAGGGCTAAAACCATTAATTTGATACAATGATTAAGTTCACTGAGCACCGTCTTAGGTCAGGCCCTATTCCAGAGTCAGTGGATACAGATCAGAGATGAGAGGCACATACACTTCGTCTTCAAAGGGCTTGTCAGCTCATGGGAGATCATGAGAATACTTAAAAAAGGTACTGTAAAATAATGTGACTGAGTAAGGTCTATGGACCATTTGGGAAGACAGAGTTGAACCTTGAACAGGAGTAAAGCTCAGAAAAGAAAATTTTCCGGAGGACTGGAAGAAGATGGTATTTGGACTAAGTGAAGAAATTGGTGGAAACATGTACTCCAGTTTCTCAGAGAGCTTGTCATGGGAGGACAACAAAGAAATGTTGGGATCTGAGACTAAAGAGACAGGCAAGGACTAGGTAACAGAAGGTCTGGGATATTGCACCAAGAAAGTGATCTTTGATATAAATCAATGTTTATATATTATACACCGGAGGCCTCCTATTGGAGCATCAAATAATGCCTTCGGGTCCCAGCTGAAATTCATAGAACAGAAATCTCTCAACGTGGGAAGTGACAAAGTCCCTAGAGAAATTGTTTGTAGACCACACCCAGTTGGGGGCAACTGAAGCCTAATAAAGTTTACACCCTGTTCCTAACAATCGGAAGCATACAACTTTAATGTTAGATGATTTTGTAGACTGAGGTCAGCCAAGTGTGAACCCTACAGAAAAGCATGAATACTCTTGTGCTTCAAATCTAGTGACACAAGCTCTATCTCCAGAGCCCAAGTGAAAAAGGCCTGAGGAGGTGGCATTCATCTGTAACCCCAGCATTCCTATGGCAACATCAGAAGAGTCAACAGGAGACTTTACTGGGAGCATCACGTGCCTGCTAGCCTGGAATACGCACCAGGGCGGAAGTAAGAGGGCTCTTGCTGAAAAAGCAATGTGGAAAGAGAGAATCGACTGCTGAAAGTTGTTCTCTCTCTCTCTCTCTCTCTCTCTCTCTCTCTCTCTTCTCTCTCTCTCTCTCTCTCCCACACACACACACACACAGTGGTACAAATTTGCCTGTAGTCACACACAGTTCATAAACACACATACATCCATAGACTAATAAATACAAAAAACTAAAAGATGGTGGACTGTGATGCTTAGCCTGTTTCCTTGCCTTGCTCTGGTTTGTGTAGTCTGTCTCCTATGAATAACACTTTCAGGAAAGTAAGAGTTAAAAGCAAAAAATAGTTCTCTGGTGGAAAGATGATGGCATGCATCTTCCTGGAGCCCAGCTCCCTTTTCATTTTCAGATGTGTGAACTTGGTTAATCTCCTTACCTCTGAAATATAATTTCCTTGACTCTGACATGTAGAAAATTACAAATTAAACAATAGCGCAATTTATGTGACTTAGAACTCACCTAGTGCTGTAAGAGACTGATAGGCTTAAATTTGGTTGTTCCTCAAAGGTTCATGTGTTGAATGAAGACTTAGAACCTACCTAGGAGAGCCAGGAAGATGGAATGTGGTGGAAGCTTCAGGAGATAGGACGTAACTGGAGGAAATGAGTCACAAGACTTAGGGCTTCAAAATGAATGTTGGTACCGCTTTCTCACTCTGCCTTCTGTCCACAAAGAAGCAAGTCACTTAATCCTACCACATTTACTTCACTGTAAATCTTTTCATCTCCACACACAGTTCCAGAAACAGCAGAGAAAAGTGACTGTAGATTGACACCTCTGGAATCGTGCTCCAAAGCAAACCTTTCTTCCTCTAAGTTGTTTCCCTCGGGTATTTTGTTACAGCCATGAAAAGCTATCTCACATTGATGCCTGGAGTGGAGTTTGTTGACTCTACTTTTAAGGAATCTTAAATCAGTTCAGAACTTTACACTACCTAGCACTAAATGGAGTGTTTTGAATGAATTAGTTTAGTGTATGAATTTATTCAGCTCTTCGACCATTAAATGTAGACTGATAGCCCTTACATATGACAAGTGTTGAGTTGCTTTCTCCAAACTCCACAGTTAGTAGGCAACCACTTCACACATACACTCAGATCTCGTTAACTAACTATGGGCCCTTCCTCTGCTTCTGGTAAAAATATCTTCTATCTTCTGCTATATATCTGTATGCCTCTGTCTATATCTATCCTTCGTGTTTAAATTTTTTTGATATTATTATTATTNCAGTCCAAAGAGCAGTCAGGGTTCCCTGCCCTGTGGGAAGTCCAAGGTCCTCCCCCCTCCATCGAGGTCTAGGAAGGTGAGCATCCACTTTGTTTTCAAATCAGATGCATTTTCAATGAGCTTGACATGCAAAATTCTGAAATCAGGACATGCAACTGTCATTTGAATAAAGCAGAAAAGTTTAGAAAGCCTTTTTTTCACAGCAGATACAACTCAACTTCGCTACTTTATAAAGTGAATGGGCAGTTTAGTGCTCAGTTATTTTCCCTTTTTCTACCCATTTGACTATTTTCCCACCCATCTACCTATTCACGATCCAGATCCATGCATTCACGTTATTTCTATACTTATATTCATGGTCTCATTCAACACCACTCTTCACTGAATGACTGTACTCTACAAAGCCATGGAAAGGACTCAGTCATTATGGCTGTAGTACCAGGTTTCAGATTAGACTGCATAGTGCTGCCTACTTTGTAGTGATGTAAAGGAACATGGCTGTGTCCAAAAACAAACAACCCCCCCCAAAAAAAACCACTCTTTGCTCTCAAATAGGTAAAAAGGAATAGAGGACATTATCACAAAATCTAACAGAGAAGATAGAATTACATTCTTTCGATAAGAAGCTGTGCTGGCTGGGACACATAAGAAAACATCACTGAGTCATAGATAAACATCTCAGAGAAAAATTATACCACAGGAAAGTGTGTGGTGGGGATCAAGGCTCCTATCATCCTAAAGTTTCAGTTAGACCCTCTGTCCTGTGATAAGCCTCTAGTGAAGCCTGAATTCTCAAGTCCAAGTTTACCTGCCCACAGTGCTGTATACCACAGCCTTTCCTTCAGATTTCTTCATAGATGCTATAGCAGTTTATTTCTTTTTTCACTTTATTATTATTATTAAAAATTTCCACCTCCTCCCCTCATCCCATTTCCCTCCCCCTC
>LOEQ01008612.1:11621-23389 GCA_001685075.1 Bramus lutescens
TGCTCCTCATTTGGACCTTGGGAGCTCAGTCCAGTGCTCCAATGTGGGTCTCTGTCTCTATCTCCATCCATCGCCAGCTGAAGGTTCTATGGTGATATGCAAGATATTCAACAGTGTAGCTATAGGATGGGGCCAGTTGAGGCGCAGTTTATTTCTTAATGCACATCGATTGTATATAATAATGATTACATTGTGAGCACTATATGCTTGCATACAGTGGGCATTGCTAATGTGCTAATGGCCAGCTCTCCCCGTTCCTCTTTTCTCTACCATTCCTGTACCCTCCATAAACACTAGAGATCACCATTCTACCTTCACATTTCTCCCTCTGGAATTTCAGGAAAGCGAAGAGCAGTGGACAGAGCAAAGTCTGTTTATTTATTTAGCTTTGAATACAATTTAGCTTTCAATTCCTCCACCTTTCCTTATCATATGGGATGCTTGCAACAAAAATTTCATGAGTTAACTCTTAATTACAAGAACAGCTATTTTGCTAAGCATTTTACATCACCTGACTCTCTGCTTGGCATCTCTTTTCCTTGCATCTTACATTAATATTTATCTCCACCTCATAAACATGTGAGCTGAGGCTTCAGTAAATTTGTCAAATGCTTGTCTAGTGAAACAAACTAAATTCTGAAGACTGTGTGCAGAACGTGTTGAAAGCAAACACGTTGCTCCTCATGTCAGTTTACTCCTTTGTAAATTAGGCTTTTGTCCTGTAGAGTTCTGATACATTACAACAGGCAGAAAGCCAGCATAGCAACGCTCCATGCCTAGCAAACAGTGTGACTCCACTCAACTCACTTTCTTGCTGTTCCTCCCAGGTGTCAAGATTGATGGTAAACCCTTGCTGTTCGCTTCATTAGTGTGCAACGCTCGACTCCCAGGGATCTATAATCACTGCTCAACTCACCAACAACTCAGGAAGGCATCATGTCATTGGGTGATTTCCTGATGAGCAACAGATGCCCACAAATCATAGCATTTTACAATTTCTCAGATAATTTTGCTCATTGTTCTTCAATCTTTAATTTTTTATTATAGCTGTATATTTTTGTGTCTGTATATAAATGTGTGTGTGTGTGTGTGGCATATACCACAATGCACGTGTGGGGGTCAGAAGACAGCTTGCGGGTGGTTGTTCTCTCTTTACTGTATGGGTTCGAGGTAACTAAATGGTTTGTCAGGCTCAGTAGCTAACACCTTTACCCCATGAGTCACCAGACTGTCCTTTCTCATTATTCTTTACATTGCTGTTTTATATTTATTTGTTACTGTGTGTACTGATTATTTGTTGATTCTTTAGTAGAAACACTGTCTTGCTTTAATTTTGTTCAACCTCCATTAACTTGTTACATAACTTTTAAATTTAATTTAAGTGGTTGCCCTAGAGCCCCAAGCACAAGCTTTATCAGAATTTACAATAACTACCAATTTTACTATTTCTCTAACAAAACAAGACCTTCAAACAATTCAATACTTTTCCCTTTCTCCAGTTTATACTCATGGTCAGTCTTTTTACATTGCGCGTGTGCTCAGTGCACATGATTGGACTTCTGTGAAGTTGACTTCCTTTATGTTTGACTGTTTACTTACTCTTTTCACTGACTCTACAAACCTTACAGAGAATCATACTTCATTTGACTTAGGGAAGTCAGGTATGAGTCAACAGTTATTTCTATAAGGTAAGAGACAAATAAAAAAAAAGAAACTTCTTAATTACCTACTGCCTGTTACATTAAACCGCACATGGTTACAATGCATATACACGTGGCCAACAAACAGGTTTATGCGCATGGTAGATATCAGAGATAAACAGTATACATTATAATCAAGAGCTGACGTTCAATCCCAGAGCTTGGTTATTTCAAACACTGTCTATTTTGATGCATAGCATTTCAATTAGGCCTCTCATATAGTTGATTTTCTAAATTACCTCCATTTTGTGAAATGTTGGCTATGGAGGGGATGGCTAGTCAAGTGATTCTTAAGATAGGGAACTTTTTATTCCTGGAATTCTCTGAGGCTCTGATTTTCAACACTTCTTAAGGACCATCACAATCACAATTTTAATTATGGACCAAGGACATTTTCATTAGATAAAGAGCTCTCACTAAGAGAGTTATCCATGATCACTTTAAGTGGCTTGGCAGGCCTTCTATCATGTATTGGAATCCCTGCAGATGGGCAAAGGCAAAGTCCAGCTGATGAGCAATATACCACAAATCTGTTTTTGCCAACTAAGAACAAGTTGGTCGTCAATGGGAAATGATTCAGATTCAGATTCAGCTAACATGGAGTCAGTATCACTCGTTTAACTTGATTACAGAATCTAACTTCACCTGAAGGATTGTATTTATCACTTACACTTGTGGCACTTGATGCTGTTCCTAAGACTGAATGCACAGAGATGATTACTCAGCCCCACCTGGGGCTCTGTTCTCTTTGATGTTATTGGTTTAGCACAGCCCTTTCTTGTGACCACAGATACTTCCATATCGATCTTATCAATAAATTGACAGAAGAAAGACTAGGAATCCCTTTATAATCTACTACAATCAAACCACATCTTTTGTAGCTAACTTTAATGAAACTTGGGTCCCTCCTACAGAGAACAATATAAAACAAAATCTTAAAAATATGCAAAGTATTCTAAACTTATAGATAATATTAAAAATTCTCTCCTGTTCTTTCTTCCCTCTTTAGGGTCTCCATTTCCTCTTGTAGACAAATGTCTCTTCAGTCTCTAAGTTTATTCCACATATGGACACATAAATGCATGTCTATGTACCTATATGCACACACAAGAGGGACTGACTTTATCTATGGGGTCTACTAGACACAGATCAATTTGTGAGACATAGTCATCTTTTCACACAGTTCCCAGTGTCAGTGTTATCAATTCTTTGTCGTCATTCAGAGTTCAAGAGCACAGAACCAATTGCAAATTTAAGCTGTAAGCATGTTTCCAAGTTAACCTTTAAATAGCCAGGCTAAAGTTTGTTCTTGAAGATGTCTTAGCTGGAATGAGATGGCAACATGGTGTCCTGGCTAGTTTTATGTCAACTTGACACAAGCTAGAGTTATCTGAAAGGAGGGAACCTCAACTCACAAAGTGCGTCCCTAAGATCCAGCTGTAGGTCCTTTTCTTAATTAGTGATTATGGGGGAGGGCCCAGCCCATTAAGGCTGGTGGGTATGACTTCTGTTAAGAAAGCAGGCTCAGAAAACAATGAAGAACTCTCCTCCATGGCCTCTGCTTCAACTCCTACCTCTAGGTACCTGCCCTGTTTGAGTTCCTGCCCTGGTTTCCTTTGATGATGACTAGTACCATGGCATTGAAAGCCAAATAAACCTTTCCTCCCCAACTTGTTCTTTTGTCATGGCGTTTCATCTCAGCAATCCCAACCCTAACTGAGACACATGTACTTCCATTATCCTGGAGATAGTGCCCATGCATAAATGATGTATACAGCCTTCAACAATGAGCAACCTGTGTCAGATTAGTATTCTGAGTCTGATTTAATATGAGGAAGCATGTTCTTTACGGAAACACAGTGGAACATAGTTTTAAAACACTTCTCCCATGCTCAAGTGAGGCAAAGCTAGTGTAATAATTGTGAATGAAGGGAGTGAGAGAGAATGGAAGGCACAGTAGAAAAGGCAAATGAAGGGGTGACATGGTCATCTATGTGTGAAACCACTCAATGAAATTGAGACGAGGGAAGATAAGAATGAAACCACTGTCTTCAGCATGGGCATGTGTTCAGACTGATGTGTTTATCAATGTTTAATTTCATATCAAAATATTCACTGTAACTGTAGATGGTTGTTTACAATATCTCTTACACTGAGAGGAAATTTGTGCGATATGTTTTGTGGATTTTAATATAGTTTCAAATAAACATTGAGGATCATTTACTCTCAGGGTGGTATGCATAGTAAAGGCTTCCATGGATTCAGCCCTTTGAATTACCGTCATTTACTGACCTTGGCTCCTTATATCTTGAATCTTCCCATTATGCATTCTCTATTGATAACTACAGTACCTCATCAAGATGGAATATTAAGTTCTCAGGAAGAAAGTGGAGAACTCTGAGTGACTTTTTTTTCTCACACAATGTGAGTAAAGCCATTACAGTATTATTACATTTTTTCCAGGAAATGCTGTATTTCTGCAAACATTTCCACTGAGAAGATAATGATCATTTTTGAAATGAGAAAATTATGCTTTCCTCACAGCCCCACAACTCAGAAATTATTTAGCATTTCACCGGTATGACTGTTCTCTGAGGATATGAGCCCCTCATCTGTTGTCATTGAAACACTTCATTAATCAATCCCAGCTCCTCTTCCCCCAGATCCATGCCTCCCCCGGGTGTCATTAGGATGTTCTACTCATTTTTATTCAACATCTTTCTCACCTTTCTTTCTGTTTCCCACATGTTCCTCTTTCTAACCATTGGCTATGCTTTATTTTTTATCTTTTTCTTTGCAGACAGAAAAACCTAACTGGGGTGCCTCTCTTGAACACTTTTCTTTATTCTTTATCCTGGCTGAGTTAGCGTTCAGTTGGATTCATCTCTTTTGCCAGTGCTCACAAGTGATGTTTCAGGAGTTACTGTATACATTACCCACTCACATTTTAATTGCTTTCACATCTGAAGATATCTCTACATTTTAAATATTTAAAAGTTATACTTTAAAAGACAGATGTATATTTATTTTGTATTTGTGCTTTTTATTTGCAAATTTCATAAGAATGAATACTGCAATTTGATCTTATCTACAATCCACTACTTCCCTCCAACTCTCCCAAAGATCTACTTGACCCAACTCCCTACCAATTTCATGACTTCTTACTATTATTATCATTAATAATAGTCCACTGAATTCAGTTGGAGCTAACCTTGTATGAATGGCTGTAGACCTATCTACTGGGACTTGGGTAACCTACCAACAGTCATAATACCAAAGAAAAGTGACTCTTCTTCCATTACAATTCAGCCACTGACATAATTTCTCAGATAAGGATAGAAACTCAGGAGCTCCTTCACCACTCAGGATGGAAATCTGGGTGTTTTTTATCTTGTGTAACCTTTGTATAAGCAACCACAGTTGTTGTGAACTGATGTGTGCTTCAGTCATGTCATGACCAGAATTTCACATCTCTCCTCTTCGTCCTATTGTGGATGTTTGTACACTGTGTGAAGATTCATTGCTGTGATTGGTGTAATAAAAAGTTGAATGACTAATAGATAGGCATGAGATATAGTAGGGATTTCCATGGAAAGAAATGAAAAGGAGGGTCTAGATACACAGAGATGCCAGGAGAGATAAAAAAAACCCAGGAGGTGCTAGATGGAAGAGAGGTAATACCACATGATAGAATATAGATTAATATAAATGGGTTAATTGGCTATAAGATCCAGTTAGGAACAAGCCTAAGCTATAGGCCAAGCCTTGATAATTGATAAGAAATCTCCATGCCATTATTTGGGAGTTGGCTGGTGGGACAGAAAAGTATGTTACATCATCCTCTGGCCTTTATGTACTTTTCATTCATTCTTCCAAGATACAATCTGAGCCTTGAGTGAGGGGAAGTTAATATAGATGACTCTTCTAAAGACAAGCATGTATGGCTACTTACTCTTAGTACTTGTTCAAGCGATATGTCTCTGTGCAACTATTACTCGCTGCAAAAGAAGCTTTATGAACAAGATTGAAAGGAACAAAAATATAAGCAGGTAGTATTCTAATATGACAATTCTGCAAAAATGACACCAGTCAGTTCCCCCATGGCTTATATTTCAATAAACAGACATTGAAACAGCAAGTAACATCTTGGTTCCAGAATCCAAAGATCTGAACTTCGAATTTCAACTGAAACATTGACTTTGTAATTTGGGGCAAATGACTTACTTTCTCTGTCATTGTTTCCTCTGTTATAAAATGAGAAACCATTATTCTTGCCATCACTAACCCACATTTTCACTAGCTTTATTGCTTACAATACAGAAGAGGTAGGAAGATGCACTAGAGAGCAGTCCAAGATGGTCTAGAACTGTACAAGAGCAGAAGAGAAAATCTTATAATGTGTTAAGTGTCATTTAAACTTGGAAATTAGTGATGAGGACTAGAAATGGGGGTGATTGAAAAAAGGTAAAGGCAATGGAGTTTGGTGTGATGAATGTTGGATTAAGATAGCTGGATAAGAGCAGAGTTAGGAAGATTCTTCTGGGAATTTGGAGTCCCACCGGGATTGAACAGACTTCCCTGCTACTCAAGGGGTAGTCAGGCTAGAATCTATTATCAAAATAAATACTTATAATGTCCAAGATCAAAAACACTGATGACAACTTATGTTGGAGAGGTTGTGGGGTAAAGGGAACACTCCTGCATTTCTGGTGGGAATGTAAGCTGGTTCAGCCCTTTTGGATATCAGTGTGGTGATTTCTCAGAAAATTAGGAAACAACCGTCCTCAAGACCCAGTAATACCACTTTTGGGTATATATCCAAGGGATGCTCAATCATGCCGCAAGGACATGTGCTGAACTATGTTCATAGCAGCATTGTTTGTCATAGCCAGGACCCGGGAACCACCTAAATTCCCTTTGACTGAAGATAAGGAAAATGTGGTACATTTACACAATGGAGTACTACACAGCAGAAAAAATGACATCTTGAAAATTGCAGCCAAATGGATGAAGCCAGAAAACATCATTTTGAGTGAGGTAACCCAGACCCAGAAAGACAATTAGCACATGTACTTACTCATAAGTGGTATTTAAGCATAAAGGAAAGAAAACTAGCCCACAAATCACAATCCCAGAAAACCTAGACAACAATGAGGACCCTAAGAGAGATATATTATATCTAGATTAGATGTACCCATCATCTTTTTCAGTTCTAGAGGAGAATAAATTGGGAGCATGGGGACCTTGGGAGAGGGTTGAAAGGGAAGGGAGAGACAGGGAAGAGAGCAGAGAAAAAATGTAGAGCTCAATAAAAATCAACAAAAATAATAAAGACTTATTTGGCTCCTCTTTGATATAAAGGAGTAGAAACTCCTTTGGTATATGAAGCAAAAGAAAAAGAAAATCATCCAGTGGATTAAATCTATGGTCAGATAGTTAAAACAGTAGAGGGTTGGTAAACACCTTGGTGCTTGACCCTTCCTGAAAGTAGTGTGATTGCAGAATGTGTTGATGGGCAAGGATTCAGACAGGCAAAGAAATGCAATGGTTTAATTGCATTGTTTAGATGATGAAATTTCCATTGGAAAAATCTGGATTCTTTATCAAGCATAAATGAGTTTTTTCCAAGGGGACTGTTTGGGGGATGGAACCATAGGCTTAATGCATATTAGGTAAGTAATGTGTTACTTAGTTAAAATCCTAAGCCCATTAATGGCTTTCCTCCTCCTCCTTCTCCTCTTCTTCTTTTAGTGTCTCTCTCTTTACTTTATCTATTTAAGTTGTGAACTATAACTATTTGTGGGGTTAGTGAATTAATAAAATATGCTCATTAAATCTGGGTTATATATGCAACTTTTATTGTTTGTCTCTCTTGAACTATTATTTTATTTTAAAAGCCTATATATAATTAATATGTACAATTTAGCATGTTGCAATCATTGAAATATAAGTAATAAACATAACCATTATCTCAAAAGGTTTCCTTAGAAGTCTTTTGAAGTAGCAGAAATACCACGAGTTTTAAGAAGATACAGGAATGCACATATATACATGTAGTAATAATTAACAAAAAGAAACATTGAGTTTGAAAGAGAATAAGAAATGTACTTGGAAGGTCTTTGGAGGATGAAATGGATGGGAAGAAAGATGTAATTAAACTATAATCTCAAAAATAAAAGAAAAACATTTTAAATATGTGTACTGTATAAAAAAAAGATCAAGTCAGTCAAGGTTCCAGCATAGATAAGAAGGTGCTCACAAGGCCCACTCCAAGGTAAGAAGCTATCGGCAATTGATAGGCACTAAAAGATGGATAGTCTTCATTTTGGACGTCATTTCTGGTAGGTTTCCCCTACTCTAGTAGATGGCCCCACACACATGCACATATTGGCAGCACTGACTGGACATGGTGTGATAGAAGGGGTGAAAAATTAAAAGAAGAGGGTACAAGTTTAGAACAAGCCATACTGCTGATTTTGGGGGGAAATTGGAGAGGAGATGTAGGGTATGAATATGATCATAATACATTGTATATATGTATGCATGAGACTCTCGGTGAATACATAAGATATTTAAAAATTAAGTACAAAACACTATTGTTATCTATGTTTAACAGCAAATCTCTGGGAGTTATTCATGTATAGCCACAGCTTTTTGCTCACTCAGTAACACTCATGGCTTCCTCCTTCATCCATGGTAAATGCCATTCTTTGACTATATGATATTTGTTGAAAATGATAGAATTCTTTTTTATGAATCTTGAATAGTTGAAACATCAATCTAAAGAATGTATTAAACTATCTTCAAATAATACATCTGATAAAATGTTATTTTTCATAATACATAAACCCTAAAACCTCAGTTGCAGAACAGAAAAAGTAACCCAAGTAAAAATAAGCAACATATTTGGATAGGCATTTAAAAAAGAGGCAGGGAGGGGAGCAGAGAACAATGTAGGGCTCAATAAAAATCAATAAAAGAATTTTAAAAATTTTAAAAAAGGTAAGGCTTACAAGAAGATTCTCAGCAGCACTAATCTGTGAGGAAACTAAGGTCAATCAATGAGTAATATTCTATTTCACTCCGCTAGAGGCTTACAATTTTGGAAGCAAAAACAAGTAAATAACAACAACAAAAACTCTGTAAGAGTTGCAATTATGGACGAAATTGAAACCATCTTGTTCACCATAACAAAATGGTACAGTTGTGTAAAATAGTATGGAGGTTCTCAAAAAATATAACCAGATCTATTATTTATTCTTGCAAGGTTGTTTATATATATATATGTATATGCCAAATCGTTGAAGTAAGGATCTCAGAGCATTGCCTGTGACCCTGTGTTCAAGTACCTCTATTCACAAAGACATGGAAGCAACCCGAATGTCCATTGACAGATAAATCTACAAGTGGCATATACTTTCAATGAAATACTATACACTTCTTTAAAGCTGATAAACTCTTTCAGCTTAATTCCAAAATTCTTGGGTAAAACTTGTTGCTGCTTCCAGATTTTATAAGGTTTTTCTTACCCTGTGCACAATTTCAAGCAAGAACAGCTAGTAGATTTTATGATTCACAACTCAGTTTAATGAGGACCTTCTCATGAACATATACATTAATTATCATATTTATCAGTATTTTCTCAGCACTTACTGTAGTAGTGACACAGGCTGGGTGTTCAATCACTGTTTTCAAATGAGTGGTTCCATTTTCCTGTTCTTCTCATAATGCAGTTGAACCTCAATATGTTAAAAACTTTTAGTCCTTGTATATACACACCCAATAGTCTAAGAAATGCCCATTCCCCCTGCCATTGTCAACATTGCCAGTAAAAATTTCAGGCAAAGATAGAAATAATTATCATTTCCTTCAGTACCTGTTATATAATAAAATTAATGCTATTTTGAATTTAGTACTTAGGTGTAAAATAGATATTTATAACATGAGCTTTCACAAATATCTGAATTTAAGCTGAATATTCGTCTGTAAATAAATTCAGGAAGACAGAATACTAGAGATTTCAAGTTCCCCCTCTCCTCTATTCCTTTCTTTCTACTCTCACCTCTTTTATCTCTTTCTTTCCCTTTGAATTTTTCCATTACTGACTCCTCTTTCTGAAATTCCCGTACTACTGTCACCTCCATCTTCCTCCAAGAAGAGACCAGGTCCCTATTTAATTCATTGCTAGATCTTCACGGCAAGGCCAGATCCAAAATCCTGACTCTATTGCTTTAAATAATTAATCCACTTCTAAGCCTGGACTTTTACTTTTGAAAGTACGAATAGTAGCTGAGATGACTGTAGAAGATAATTCACATGAAGTATTTAGTTGGTGAGTGGCACATAATAATGGTAAGTTCTCAATACAAATTTTACTTTTATGTAGTCATTCATTTTGTGTTCTCTGTTTGAATTATTCTGCTCTATTCTCTGGCCCTAACACAGCTCTCTCTGGCCACTTAGAGGAACATTCATATTCAATAAAGAGTGGTGCATTAATGTAATTTTTCATAAGAAGTGCACTATTTAACACTCTCCTGAATAGTAAGTGTACAACTGGATTACACTATTAAGAATGCATTTCAGTCTTCAATTATTGATAATGAATGGTCCAGCAATTAGCAAGTCAAGGAATATTTACTAGAAAGTAGATGTTGGTAGTATTTTTTATTTAGTGATCAGAGCAGTATTAACATTGCAGCTGACCACCCACAAGTTGGAAATATTCTCCCAAGGATCATCTTTACATTCAGTGAGGCTAAATGACTTGTTTGAAGCCCAAAAGACGTTGATGCTATTATTTTCTTGGTTTGGGCACACTCACTTGCATTCCAGACAATGTTAATTACATCATGCAACCGAAAGCTTGATACTACTGCATACAGCTGACAAGCTGGCAGATGCTTACTGACTCACACATGTGAAGGGAGTTGAAGTTGTTATTCCACGCCATGCTACTCCAGAAATGTTCATATCAACTTTTAGGTTTTTTTCCTACAGTTAAAAATTAAGAGTTGATAATTGACCATTTTTTTATCTGAGATTTAATACTAAATTCATGCAGGACCAGGAAATAAGAACAAATTGGTCAAGTATAAGAAAACACAAGCAGTTAGAAAAAATGGTGGAAGCATAGTTAATGAGACAATAGTATCCCCATCAGCACACAAGACACCTTGAACTTGGTCCAGAGAAGCCAGAATCTGAAATTTCGCTTTTATATTTTGCAGCATCTCTTGCTCTTACAGTCTACTGTGTACTAGTATAATTTGTTTTCTCAAACACTGTATGAGACAAATGGCCTGGATATCTCTTTAAACTTCAGATCTTAGTGAACACCTGCCTGGTGTGTTTGTTGTTGCCTACTGATAATGAAGGTAAGTATTGTAAAACCTTTGTTCTCATTCTTGGTCAATACTTTTACCCAGACCTAGATGGAGTATATATAGGGAAGAATAAGGAGAAAGATGGAGAAAGACTAAATGAGAGATCATAGGACTTTATAAGAATAGTAGCTTAGTAGCAAGTGAAAGATTCAGAATAATAATAGAAGACATGAAAATAAAAAAGTAGAAGGAAATTATGATGTGGTGTCAGTTAATATGAACTGAGTTATATTGTAGCAAAACACTATTTAGAAAGCATCAATGTTTATAATACCAACTTTATTTTTCCTATGTGTCTAGTGTGTGAACTCTGCTCATTTTTCTCTTAAGACACGAGCTTGGAGAACCTCTGGAACATTGACATTCTGTGGGTATTGGGAAAATGGTTGGAAATTGAAGTTGGTGTAGGCTATTTGAACAGAGACAGTCTGTTGATACATTTTGACTAAAGAAGTTGGGCTTCAAAAAGGGAACTCAAAATGGTCCTAGAGGAAAGAACTCTAAGTAATTAAAGAGTAATACAATTTATGTAGATGTAGAAAAGGGAAAACATGCCAAATGATAAAATATTTAGGAAAATAAATAGTCACAGGAAGTGTTTTGGAAGGAGTTGGAAGGCAGGCAAATACAGATTGATGTAGGAGGGTCATCTGTCTATGTGTTGCTTTCATTGGTTAATAAA
>LOEQ01008612.1:23576-39196 GCA_001685075.1 Bramus lutescens
GAGGCTAGATATAATGGGCCAGGCAGTGTTTAAGTGAATACAATTTGTGTGTTGCTATTTTGGGGTATAAGCTAGCTGTGTGGGAGCTGGGCGGGACGAAAAGCAGGCCTGCTCCCCGTTCACTACAACAGATCGGTTAGGAGATGGAATGGCAGATGAGAACAATAGCAGCTTAAATAAAAGACACTGGATCCAGGAGTAAAGATGGTAATGAGTGTCTGCCTTTTATGGGTGAGCAGAGAATGGGCTGAAATAAAAAATGACTTAGGGATTAAGTTAAGCTTGTCATTTAGTATAGTATAAGACTCTCCTGATGAGCTTCCTGACTTCACTTCCATATTGACATGTGGTCCCCGTCACATACTTCTTTTGAATGAATGAATTGCATGAATATGTCTACAAGAAGGGTATTACTGCAGTTTTTCTTTTTGCTTTAAGAATTGTAAGAATCTCCACCTAAGGAAAAGGAGTTGCTAAAAATGTCACATCCCAGTGAATGCAACCTATATGTGAGCACATGATACAGATAAAAAAAAAATCAGCTATGAGCAGTCATCATTTGAACCAATTTTCTCCCAAACTGTAAAGTACAATGGGTGAGAGAGAAGCAGAGTCAAGAGTGTTTGTCTTTCCAAGAATTAAGTTACTCATTTTCTATAGAGATTTGGAATGAACCTAGGTCCTCAGCATGTTAGACAAGTGCTCTGCCACTGATCTACGTTCCCAGGCCCAGAATGTCTCTCTTTTCAGAGTGTTTTCATCTATTCCTCTTCAAAACAAATGATCCAAAGAGAATAGCTCTGTTCTATAAATTTCTAATAAGGACAATAAATAATGAGTATCTTGGCTATATCTATGTATTGCATAGTGATAGAGATTCACATATGCATTTTAAGCTCAGTTTCCACTACTGGATGCATTACATAAAATTGTATTTTGAAGATAAAGAGACTGTAGCTTAGAGTACAAGACCACTTAGGGAGCAATGGAGAGCCAGCATTCCAGCCTCAGCCCTCCGACCTCACAGCCTGTGCTGGTAAACATGCTTTATTAAAGCTTTTTTTTTCTGGCCAAAGAAGGAATACGTTTGTGATCTAGCCACAAATCTACCATCCTCTACCTTCTCAATGTCAACCTGAGAAAGGACTGGATGCTCTGAGAAAGTCTCATCATAGCCGGACATTGATGCCCACATCTTTCTTTAAAAGCCCTTCGTTGCCCGTTAATAATTTCAGTGCTTTCACACACCTGCTGCTTCTCAGTTATAGCAAAACATTGAAGAAGACGATTTAGCCTATGGTCACAGAGCATGAATCTTTTCTGCATAAACTCCCATCCAAAGACAACCACACTCTTCAGCTGTAGCTTGAACTGAGCTATTTGACTCTATTTTGATGAGAGAGGGATTAAGAGAGAAAGGGGGAGGAAGAAAAGAGGGGAGAAGAATGGCAGGAAAGGAAGATTTGTTTTTTAAAAAGAAGAGATCACAAATACAGTGATAAACAATTTAGAATCTAGATTCAGGGAGAGAAGGCAATATGCGGAGTGCTGTGCCAAGTCTTCTATGTGACAGACCACTTGGCACTTAATGGCTTACAATGCACTCACTTGGTCTGGCCTTAGTGGGGGCAGTTCTGTATTCAGCACAGCATGCACCTTGGTTGACAATGAGCGATAGGCGAATACTGCTGATGTTGCCTGGAGTGACTGTATCAATTCTCATCCTCCACCTGTTCAGCCTGGATTGTCCACGTGGAGATTAGGAAGATTTCTGAGTCAGACTAGAAGCTTGCAAGGCCTCTCAAGGCTGAAGTCAGGCCTAGCTGAATATCTGGGTATGCTTTGTAAACAATAACCACATAATGACCTGGCTACTCTAGGACACAATTAGAGCTTGACCCCAATTGACTGGCATGTGGAAACACAGATCCAATGAGACAAAAATTTCTGCTCATATAATACAAATCCTTGAGCCTAATTTTTAATGTAGAATTTCTAGAGTTGAAAGATTAAAGCCTTACTGTTTTGTCATAGAAGTGGAAGAGAAAAGGGCTAGAATTAAGTTTTGATGTCACTATTAAGTATCTGTGAATTAGTGACAAACTCATCTTTGCCTATAAAATGTAGTTGAAAGTAAATCCAGTTTTATTCTAAATATTACATACAAAAGAGTGGTGATAATCATGAACAGGCTAAGCATAACTCTACGTGATAGCATTCTCTAATTCGATTCCATAGGCTAGGTAAATTCCTTGTTATTCATCCATAAGGTCTCTTGTAATTTCACTTCCTATATTCTTCAATACGAGGGTTAAAAATTATTTGTATATAATTTGTTTTGATGTCACTTAAGCAATACAATACTGAACAATTTGGAGTTAGGATCCTTTCTCTTTTTTTTTTTGTTTTGTAGTTGCATCTTTAGTATTGTAGGTAAACAGTACGTGTTTGTTCCTTGAATTTGTGAACCAACATTCCATGATTGCTAGACCAAAAGTGTCCCTCCATTCTTTCTCATACACAGTCCCCTGCCTCACAACACAAGCCACTCTCAGGACAGGACTCACTGATGCACAACTTCTCATTTCACACATGAACACATCAAATAGCTTTTCATTTAAGGACCTACTTTTTAGGTATTTTATTATTTTATAATTTATTCATTATTCCAGTGAGTCCCCTATAATTGAAAATATGAATTTGTGAACAGAGCATGGATCTTAATTTAAAAAGGAGCAAACAAAAAATTTATCTCCCCATTATTTTCTCCTGCCTTTGTCTTTATTCCTGGTTGAGGGAAGATACAGGGATCAGGTATTTACTGAGTGCCTTGAAAATATCAGTCTGCATGCAAACACACACACACACACACACACACACACACACACACACACATGCACCGTCCCCACCCCCACACCATACATATATACACACATAAACAGATACCACACATAAAATACTTGTACTCATCAATTTGTTAAACAAATAATTAGCACTGTCTCAAGCATCACAGTGAACCAAACAACTCAAAATGTCTCCACTTTTGGAATTTCCCTGATACAGTGGTAGCAAATTATGCAAACTAACAGATTCTAAGTTGTATGGGAAAAATAAACAGGTGAAGTGAATGGAAAATCAGAAACTTAAGGATTACTCCCCCAAAGTGCCCCAAGTCTAGTTAGTTTACAGCTTATTCTCAGGCAGTATTAAGAAAATTCAGTTTTGTCTTTGGACACTGTAACAATCCTTCAAAATATTCCAGATATCATTTCATTCTTAGAAGCTATTATTATCCAAGTAGAAACTTTAGATAAAGGGATCATATATAAAGTGTCCCTTATCATCATAGACACTTAAGTCTCCAAGGAAATTTTATCAATGATGAGCTCAACATGAGAAGCAATTAATACATTGGACAGAAATATGGGGCTGGGGAGACACCTGAGTCATTAAACAGTAGGGTTCACAACCAAAATGTCAATAGAATGAAGCACAAGACTTCAAAATTTCTTATAGATGCAAGGGAGATATCACAAAATTAGCATCTTCTCATGACAGAAACACTGGATAACCTAAGAACAGAGATAATCTCTTTGACCTAACTAAGAACATTTATCAAAATCACAACAAATGCCACACTATATGATAAAGGACAGAAGGCTTTGCCTCTGAGGTCAGGAACAGGATAAGGAGGTCTGCTCCTATTATTTGTGTTCATTATTGTGCTGGAGGTTTAAACTGAAGCAATTACACACACCAAAATATCTACACAGGAAAAGAAAATGTAAAACTATTCCTGTTTGGATGATCTTTCTTATAAAAGTGCCAAGAAATAATAAAAATAAAAGTATCAGAAGTATCTGGTGATTAATTTTAGTAGGGTTACAAGATCAATATAAGAAAATCAATTGTCTCTCTAAGCTAGCAATGAAATTAAGGCATTGACTTAATTTATAATAGCATTTTAAAAATAAAATGAAATTAAAAAGACTTTAATACTAAAAAACTCAAGAATTAAACGATGGAAACTATAAGGTACTATTGAATATAATTTACAAAGACCTTAATAATGGGACATCTTTCTCACCAATGCTTTACCCCCCACCATGCTACCAGTGTTCAGGGGACAACACTGAAAGTGAGTCAGAAAGAATATGCCAGCCAGAGGATGGAGAAGAGTGCTGTGAAGCTGTGAAATGCACATGCCATAGCTATAACAACAACGCAGCAACAGTAGCTATGGTTACCTGCTCAACATCATGCCAGTCAACAGGATATCCGCAGGTGAAAGAGCAAAACTGGGTCTCCTGCCTAACAACACCAGCACTAATTAATTCATAACTTATCAAATCCTTAAATGTTCACCATAAAGCTATAGCACTCTTAGCAAAAAAAGGAAAAACCATATGTTGGCAGAGAATGCTCGTTCATTCCCGGCTGCCCAGACCTGAAATAAATCACACATAAACTCTATTATTTACAATACTGTTTGGCCAATAGCTTAAGCGTATTTCTAGCTAGCTCTTATATCTTAAATTAACTCATTTCCACAATTCTTTATTTTACCATGAGGCTCGTGGTTTACCGGCAAGGTTCGCTCTGGCTTCGGGAATCTCTAGCCTGTTACATGGCTTTCCCCCGACTCCACCTACTCTCTCCTCCTCTATCTCCACTGAGTGCGTGCCTTGCCCTATTCTGCACTGCAATAGGCCTAAAGCAGCTTCTTTATTATCCAATGGTATTCACAGCATACAGAAGGACCTCCCACATCAGCCATGGAGTCTAAGAACTATGTTCACAAAAAGCACATAGATATATTGATTAAAATTTCTTATGCTTTAAGAACATTATAAAGAAAGTGAAAAGACAACATTATATATTTGTCAAGGGATTAATCTACAACAGAAAGAACCCAATAGAAAAAATGACAAAGGAATTGAATAAAAAAATTTTGAGAAACATAATGAAATGACTAATCACAGGAAAAAATACTTATCATTATTAGTCAGTACAGAACAACAAATCTAACCATAATAAGATATTCTGAAAATCTCTCTCAAATCTAAGTTTGGAAAAGTAAATGCTGTCATCACCACAGAAATGATAAATGCACATGGAAATGAATGTGTTAATCATCTCATTTTAAGCTATCCCCAAATGTACACATTTAAAAATGTCATAATATACATATCATGCATGTGTAGTTACTAATTCTAATTAATATAAATAAATACCACTTCATAATAAGGTGTTAGGCTTAAAACAAACAATAATGAGCATTGCAGATAAATGTGAAGAAAGAGAAAGACTAGGAATGCACAATAGTGGAACTACCAGGAAATAAGCATAGATATTCCAGAAAACATTAAAATATTAAAATTAACTACATATAGATATATGTAACTATATATACACATATATATATATATATAACTACATATAGAAATAATAGTATTAGGAACATAAATCACCATATGCTTGAATGTGATTTTTTCTCAACATCATTCTTTCACAGTAACAAATAATACAAACACACACTTATAAAGAAAATAATCTAAGTGTGATATATCATACAATGAATAAATATTCATTTAGGCAAGAGAAAGCATTCTTTGTACATACATATCACATGGTTGATCTTCACCATAGGCTAAGGGAAGAGGTCAGAGACAGAGGTTCACATTCAGTAGGCAGTGTCCACTTACATGCAGTGTCTACACTAGTCAAATCCATAGAAACAGAGTAGATGAGCAGTTGTGTAGGCCTTGGAGAAGAGGAGATGGGAATGATTACTAATCCTTGCAGGGCTTCTGATCCCAATGGGGAAATGTTCTGTAATTATATAGAGCTGACAGCTACAAAAATAGAACTTGCAGAAACCACTGAACCATGTACTTCTAAAAGTTGAGTTTCATGACGTATGGATTGTAGTTCATCAGCTAAAGTTCCCTTTGAGAGAACGAAGGGAATGAAAAATAGGAGACAATGATTCATCAAAATTGCTGGTTTTACTCCCAAACAAAAAGTGTTGATTAATTTTTACAGTGAAGATGATCCCAAAGGGATCTGACACCTAAGGCTTGCACCATAACCAAGATATTCTAGAACTGAAAACAGATGTGAGGGGAGACCTAACTAAGTCTGCACGAAAGTGTGGGCTTCAGCTAACAGCATTTAACCACTAAGTCATCGATTCTGATAAACGTACCATAATAACTTAAAGCATTCAGAAACAGCTGTGGGCGTGTTGAAGCTCTTTGTACTGTCCTCAAGCAGTTTTGTGAAATTTAATGCCACTCCCTAAGAAATAAAGAGAAGGAACAGTTAGAGAAGAAGAGTCAGGAAAAGCACTGCTGAGAGAAACTCAGACAGTGTGGGGAAGAAAGACCAAAGGAGTTTGAGTACCATATACTGGATGCATTCCAATTTCCCACTGACCTGTTGGGAATGGAAGGCAGGGAGAAATAAATGTGGGGGACTTCAGTCAGTTTCCCAGTTATAAAGATGAGCGTGTGAGTGTCAACTCTCTTATTTCTTTTTCTCTCTTTTAAAAGAAAAAAATCTTTCCCCATTTCTGTTTTTGTCCTGCACTGGAGAAACATGTTGTATAACTTCCATACCAAACACATGCGAATTGCTAGGTACAACGTTGGCCTCAATATCCAGATTGCAACAAATGCATAACAATCTTTTCTTTTTTAATTTGGTATTACAAAAATTTAAAATCATCAACTTGGAAAGGATGCTTGGAATTTGTAGCACAGATTTCTGATGATAAATTTAAGTTGGTAGGTAACACATCTGTCAAAAGGTAGACTGTAGTTTTCTGTCTTCAAATATGCTTAAATTAAAAATGCATGGATCTAAATAATGGCACGGGTCCAGGATACATCAGGACATGGAACCCCAAGAGGCTCATTGTCTTCCTGGATCATTAACATGCCAAGTCCCTAAATGAAATTTTGATTTTTTTCTTTCTGAAATTTTGATTGTCATATTTCATTCCAACAGGGCAGCTGTCTCTTGCCATTCTCATTATGTGTGTCAGCTGTTGGTGGGTCAATGGCATTCAGAAAATTTCCCTGTTCCAAGTCCTGCTCATTACATGTCTGCACACCCAACTAGATATAGAGATGAAGCCTAAGTCTGTCCATCACACTGAGAGTGGGACTTACGGTTTCACACACCCAGATCTGACTTCTGCCTCCCTGTTTATTCACTGGAGAAATCATGCTTGTTTGATGTGCCAGGCAGTCTTGTTAGATGACATCTAGCCTGGAGACAAGCTGCCCTCCTCTCTTCTGATCTTTTACTAGATTTGTTTGTGTAGGGAATACTCTCGGCAGCCTACATCCCTTAATTACTTGCGCCCCAAATGAAATTCATTATGATTCTTTCAAACCACCATCACCTGTTTGGCACCTCAGCCTGCCCATGTGTGCCGAGAAAGATCCAAGAGGACGCCTCACAATTGTATGGCCGTAATTATCTGCAATAAGGACTTTGGACTCTGCTGTCTTTGTGCAGTAATTAACAGGTGGCTGGCTTTCCCTGCAGCCTTTCCCAACAGCTACTGAAGGAAATACTGGCATCTTGGTAACAGCTCAAATATCGAAACAAAGGCTGTCTAAAGCCCTCGGCCCCGACCCTACCATTAGTCGGTATGTACCAGTCTGTACCAGTTTCCGTGGGAATGATGTTTAGTTCCCACATTAAGGTTGCAGGCCTTTTGGAGTCAGTTTATTTTCATTCAGATGCGGAATCAGTTTTTATCGGAACTGCGATGAGAACTTTGTCAATGTGAGTTTTTTACTAAATAACCTAGCAGTCTTCACTTTCACATCCCAACATGCCGCTCATCCCTTTGATTTCTGATGCTAGCCATTCTCCATCCCCACTTCTCATGTAGCTTTAACCTTAGACATGCCAGACTATTTCCCATTCCACAAATGTTCTCTGCACAATGATAAAGTTTAAGTAGTATTGCCATCATTTTAATTTTGTATTGCTTTTAAAATCCCATCACTTCCCCTTCTTGTCTCTAGAGTTTCTCTATATCTTGTATTCACTTATTTAAGTAATTCTTGCACTTATTTTTTATTTGGAAAGGGGTATAGATGCTGCATCATATGGCAGAGTTTGAATAACAACCTGCAGGGCTGTCTTGCTCTCTCTGTATCAAATCAGAACACCAGACTTGGCAGCAAACACCCTTACCTGTTAGGTCATCTCACCAGGCCTACAGTTCTTTTTTGCAGTTCTGAGGCTTGATTCCAGGGTCTCACAGGGAGGCAGTCAGTGCTCTACTATGTATAATTGACAATTTTTTCCCATGTGTTTTTTAGAGCTAATAGTAGATGTTCACTGTGGCATCTCCAAGCACATAAGTATCTCGATTTTACTCCCTTTTCCTTGTATTTATCCCCCTCTTACTCCTGCCAGGTCCTCCCTCTCACCAACTACACTTTCATGTTGTGTGTGTGTGTGTGTACCAAGCAAGGAGCTTCATTACTTGTCTATATGAATATGGGCGTTAATGGAATCCCAGACACCTTTCCGGTTTAACTTGAATACATTCTCTTTAGGTTTATTCACCATCATTTGCGTCCCAAAATGTCAGTATCTTGCTTGACCCTGGTAAGCACCTTGAGAGTCACTGCTTCTAGTATATTTTACCCAGACCAGCTACAATGTGTTCCACTCACGAAAGTTCAATAAAGACTTTGCTTTTAAACATAAAGTGGATAATTATTGAGAAGGGCACCCAAAATTTAACGTTGGCATTCACATGAAAGCTTATAAATATATGTGTGCATTCACTATACACAGACACACACACTCACATACCACTCACAAAGAGAATTTGAGAATATTCTGGGTGACATATTGGAACCTTTTGAGCTAACAAGGAAAACATCAAAAACATCTTTTTGTTAGAAGCCAGTATCAAGTGCCAGCAAGTTAGGAGCCATGTCTCTACTTTTTATGCAGAGAGCACCATGCATGTCCTCACACGGTGGAAGAGCGGGAGAGAATGAGCATACTGCTGGAAGTCCTTTTTATAGAAATATTGATCCACTCAGGATCACAGAGGGATCATCACCTAAATACCACTCCAAAGGCCCCAACTTCCAACACATTGTATTTTAAATGCAACTTTAGGAGAATACTCACACCAGAGCAGCCTCTTTAACAGGATCAACCACAGGCTTAAAGTCTGAATGAGAGGAACTAATATGGCACTTGATGCAGGTATTCTGTTTCACACGTGCTAAAGGTGAGACTTTATACTCCACTCAATCAATCACTCAACTAAATCCAATCAAAAACCCCACTCCATGTTGGGGTTTTGTCTGGCTTAAGATTGTGTGTTTCTTATGTATACTGTCAAAAGTGCGAGTTAGACAAACAACCATCCTGCTGGATCCGGAAAAGCTGCTTCCTTAGAGTCATCCAGTACCTCTAGCTCTTGTACTTTATTTGCTTCCTCTTCCACAGTGATCGTAAACTTCCGGAAGAATGGTTGTGCTGTAGATGTCCATTTAGTGCTGGGCATTTATCTCATAGTCACTTATTCTCTGCCTTTTATGCCCCAATAATTGTGTCATATAGAGGTTCCAACTTGTAGAATGGGCCTTAAATCCAATCAAAAAGTGGTTGATTACACCCATGGCATTTGTGTCACTACTATGTCTTGTAAGTCTCATCATTTTTATAGCAGAGATGATTCAAAGCTGGGAAAATTGGTGATTACACACACACACACATATATATACATATATACATACATATATATATCGCACATATAGTTAGTTCAGATTAACTCTTTTTTTAAAAAAATATTTATTTATTTATTGTGCATGCAGTGTTCTGTATAAAACAAACCAAAAGAAGGCACCAGATCTCATTGTAGATGGTTGTGAGTTACCATGTCTTTGCTGGAAATTGAACTCAGGACCTCGGGAAGGGCAGCCACTGTTTTTAACCTCTGAGCCATCTCTCAATTGAATTACATTTTAAATTAGCTTCCAAGATACTTTTCCACGTGTCTTTTTCATACATATTTAGTTTTGAAAACCATCCCTCATTCCCTCCTTTCCTTCATCCATTCTAACTCACAAGTGAATGTTTATATGTTCTCTGTTATTTTTAGGCATGAAACATGAAACCAAGACTTACAGTTCCTTAATTCAGTTATTGTAAGAGTTCTTCTGAGTTAAACTAAAAATTTAGAGCTCTTCCTCCCCAAATCCCTGTATTTTCTTTGTGAGGAATGCTTTATGATAAGGGGTAAGAGTTTTATCATTGAATTGTGGGGTACTTTTCCTTTTATTATTTTTGAGATAAAATATTCTGAAAAATAAAATGTGGGTCCTACATTAGGAAGCATGGTTGTGTTTATTTCCACATAAATCAAATCTCTGACAATGTCTACTGCCCCTGATATCCTGTGATAGGTGCCAGGATCTGGAGATTCACCAGGTTTAGTTCAAATTCAACAAATTTGTTCAAGTCTGCTATGCTGCATTGCTTATCATGATTTCCATGGTGCATTATTAAAGAGAAGACATTTCAATAACCCTGTGGTACTTGGTTTTAAATACTAATTGTAATAAGTAGTGATGTTTCTTTCAAATTTCTCTGCTTCCCTTCCGTCTTGCCGTAAAACTTAGAAAATCTGTTCTGATTATATCTTAAATTATAATAGCAATGGCAGAAAAACAGTATCAACACACGTAGACATACACTGGGAACTTTGTACACATTATAATGTATAAAGCAAAGTTCTGATCTCACTTATTAGGCATGTAAATGTCATTGCATTTGCTTTCTCCTTTCTTCAGAAATGATCTTTCATGAATATGCCAATAGAATATCAAGTATCCACAAATGTGTGTCTTCCATACCAAGAATTTTCTGACTGTCTTTGGAGACTAATCATCCACTAAATTCCAGGTAAATTTCAAATAGAATGCCTGCAGAAAAGAGAGTGTCTGATATGTCCTGTAAGCCTGTGGTTTTGTAACTGTCACGTGGGTCCTGCTTCGTTTTGTCTAAAGATTACTGTTACTTGGGTTATTCTCTTTTTCTTTGCTTTCAACCAACACAGTGTCATTCATGGCTTGTTAGTCATCATTCCTACAGAGCAGTGCTGACCTAAGGCCCAGAAAAGCTTCCAGCCATTCTCCAAGATGGGAAACTCAAGTAGACTCTGATGTTGAACATGATTATACAGCTCCTGCCTGCTAGGTCTCAACTCCCCAGCACGTTCAAATGGCTGGTCATGTTGAAAAATGCCAAGCAAGCAGAAAAATTCTATAATGTAGACCCTTTCAGAATGTGTCTAAATCCCTAAGTTGCTTCTTTGATCTGGGGGATAGCTAACAATGTGAAATTGTCCTGGGAAATCACAGTTTTTAGCAAGCATAAATGATTTAATTATACCGTTTCTCTAGGATCAGGGGGAACAGTGTCACCTCATGTTTCTTTAATGAAAAGGTAAATAGCTGGAGACCAAAGCTCACTTTCCTCATAGAGCCAAAGCAGCTTGAATCTACTTCTTCTGTCTTGTGAACATTGTCTCATGAGAACTTCCTTTGCATCAGACTTACATCTAAGCGACCCTTTTGGATAGTTATTAGTTGTCTCACTTTATACACAGTGAAGGCAAGTCAGAGTCTACTTCCTTTGAATCACATGGCTATCAAGCCAGAGAAGAGGGATTCTGATCTAGGTCAAGCTGGATCTAGGTCACAGCTCCTCTGAAGTGCTTACACAGGTTCTAGAGCTTGGTCAAGTGCCTAAAAAATATTTCAGGGTTTAGACATAACAGTACTGCCCAGTACCAGGCATGGATATTAGTGTGTGTGTGTTGAGCATGTGTGTTTGTTTCTGTGTGTATGTGTGTATTGAGCATGTGTGTGTATTTGTGTGTGTGTTGAGCATGTGTGTTTGTTTGTGTGTGTATGTGTGTATTGAGCATGTGTGTGTATTTGTGTGTGTATGTGTGTTGAGCATGTGCGTATGCAGATGCCATGGAGTATATGCAAAGGCCAGTTGACAACTTTGTGACATTAGTTGTATCTTCCTCTTTAGGTGTGTACTAGGGATTGAACTCAGGTCATCAGATTTGTACTGCCTATAAAAAATGTTTCCAACAGTTTCAGCTCCGATATTTCTGTATAAGCCTTAAAGACAGAAATCAGCTCTCCATTGAAACCTGGGAGAGACCCATCCAGGGCTCACAATCTTTACCCAAAGTTCTAATAAGACACCACTTTTTACAGGAAAACTTCAGGCCCAGCACCATCTATCCTCAAATGGGTCCTTTAACATCAGTTTTCAAATGACTCCACATTTCCAACCAGCATCACCATCCATGGGTCCACTGAAAAAATCGGATGGATGAAGATTGGCTGTGATGAAACTGTGTAATAAATAATGCCTTAGTTCTTTCAAGAGAGTCAAAGAAGGCAATTAAACTGACCTCTAAAGCAATCCACCTCCCACTGCAAGGCCAGGTGGTACCTTCATTCTGGGTACCTGTTGCTGAGAAGGCTGTGGGTGTTGTTGCTGAAAATCATAAATCTTTTCCCATCTTTCCATGAAAGTCTGTCACTTCTATGCCCTTTATCTGATGCATGTTCCTGGCTCCCAGTGCTATAAATGTTGAATAGATTCTAATTGATTATCTGAGGCCAAGAGCTTTCACAAATGAGACTCATGGGGTACACTTCTTGAGTGAGTTCTAATTTTCAAGTGCACTTGAAAAAAGAATTCAGGGAATAATGAATATTCAACAATACTTTTAATAATTTAAATATAAATTTTATCAGTACAATAACTATTTTTATAATGTTTGC
Organism: Bramus lutescens; assembly: GCA_001685075.1. Classification (NCBI taxonomy): domain Eukaryota; kingdom Metazoa; phylum Chordata; class Mammalia; order Rodentia; family Cricetidae; genus Bramus; species Bramus lutescens. The sequence goes on from LOEQ01008612.1 coordinate 36,440, forward strand.
TTTATAGTAACATTTTAATTGACAAATTGTTCATGTTTTTGGTATACAGTATGGTTTTATGAGATATATATTCATGGTGAAATAACTAGATAACAAAACCAAGCTAGGTAGCATGGGCATTGCCTTGTGCATAGTTTTTTTTTATTTACTTATTTATTATGTATACAATATTCTGTCTATGTGAATGCCTTCAGGCCAGAAGAGGGCACCAGACCCCATTACAGATGGTTATGAGCCACCACATGATTGCTGGGAAATGAACTCAGGACCTTTGGAAGAGCAGGCAATGCTCTTAACCTCTGAGCCATGTCTCCAGCCCCCTTGTTCTTTTTTGTGTATGTGTGTGTGTGTTTGATGAAATACTAAAACTTACTTTCTTTGTGATTTTCCAATATAAAATTGTTTACTAACTACAGCTATCTCATTGTAAGATAGGCCCCTTGAACTTGTTCTTTTTGCCTAATTGAAATTTTCTGTCCTTTGATCAGCATCTCCCCAATCCCAGCCTCCTCTAACCCTCTAAAGTCCTTGATTGCCACCATTCCGCACTCTACTTTTGTGAGTTTGACTTATCTAAATGTTACACATAAATGTGTATATATTTGTTTGTCTGTGACTGGCAAATTTTACTTAATACAGTGTCCCCAGACTCATAGATATGGTCATTAAAAAAATAAAACCCAAGGTGTTCTTAAGGTAGAACAGTGTGTGTGTGTGTGTGTGTGTGTGTGTGTGTGTGTGTTGATGCTTTCATAATCCATTTGTCAAGTGATAGACACTTTCTTTGTCTCTCTATAATCTATACTGGATCTTGTAAATGTTTGTATAAACGTAGTTGTGCACATATATCTTCAACATACTGATTTCATTTCCTTTGGACATTTACCCAATAGCAAAAATCCTAAAGTATTTGAAAGTTTTGCTTTTAACATTTGGAGGTTTTCCTATACTGCTTTCAAAAATAGCTGTGCTGATTTTTATTTTTACCAAGGCAACAAAGGTTCTTTTCCACCACTTCCTTACTATCTCTCGGTATTTTTCATCTTAATCCACGCTTAGTACTCTAAGGTTTTTCTGTAGTTTTAATTTTAAAACTGTATCTCCCTGATGGCCAAATGAGCACTTTATCATACAGATTGTTTGTATACTTACCTTGGAGAATTGCCTTTGCAGATAGAATATTTTAATCAAATCTTTGACTTTTGCTATTGGATTTTTGAGCTTTCTTATCTATCTTACTAACTTTCTAATTGATGGGCATACAGTTTGCAACTATCTTCTCTCATTAGGTAGGTTCTCTCTTGATTTTCTTGCTTTCTTTGTTACTCAGTATTTTTAGGTACATGGAATCTTCTCCAATCTTTTGGGGAAAAATATACTATATATGCATGTATAGTATATGTATATACATATATGCATGTAATTTATATCTAGAGGTGAGCTTTTCTCTATATCTTCTAGCTGTTATATAGTTTTAGGACTTAGTATTTAATGTTTTAACTTATTATGAGATGATTTTTATAAGATGTAAGATTAGCATCTAATTCAATTCTTTTGTATTTAGGTGTTTATGATATTTTCTGAAGACTAACTTTTCTAGGCTTTGTTCATTTAACATCTTTATTGAAAATCAATTGACTGTCGATACTTGATTATCCTGCATTCATTGATTAGAGTAATTACTATTTTAAGTGTCTATACTACCCATAATAATCTACAGGTTAAAAATAGTCCCCACTAAAATTCAGTGACATTGCTCACAGATATATAATCACCAAAATGATAAGAATCCATTTAATATGCCATAGGATTAGAGCAACTTTGAAGATTAGATGAAAACTGTGAATATTACACTACTTGATTTAAAAATAAACTATTCATCAGTTGTAACCAAAACAGTGTGCTGCTGGCATAACAATAGACTCAGAGTTTGAATAAATCAGCGCAGGTCTTTTTCATGAGCATACATTGTTTTTTATTGATATTATTTATTTTACTGTCCTTCTCTTTTCTGATCTATTGCAAATTCTTTCCCCTACCTTTGCCACCCTATTTTATCACGAAACTACATTGTAAATGGCATTTGTTTGTTATTTTTAACTTTATATATGTGATTGACACCGCATGAGTTTTTCACACCATGAGTGTAAGACCAGAGTGTATTAGATTCTCTAAGACTGGCATTAGAACTGTAGATTGAAATGGGCGCTAGGAAGTGAACCCATGTTCTGTACAAGAGCAATAACCACTGTTAACTGCTGAGCCATCATCTCTTCAGTTCTTGAAAGATGTTATCACTCAACAAGTAGTAACACATTTTTTCCCGATTGTGGTAGCATGTTGGGTCTTCTGGACATGAAAAAGATGATGGAGAGCATTCTGTTTCTGAAGTAGATTGAATTTTCTATCATCTTGTTTTATTTTCAAAGTATCTCATGTAGTTTTAGCTGTACATTAAGGACTCAAAAATACATTACAACCCAGATTCTTGAGCTCAGTGTGTGCCGAGCTTTTCCATTGCTTTCGTTACTTTCATCATTGCTGTAACAAAACATCTAACTAAAACAGCTTGTGGAAAGAAGGTTTCATTTTGGTTCACAATTTCAAGTTATAGTTGAACATGTCAGGGAAGGAAAAGTGATAGAAGCATGATGTAACTGATTCCATTGCATTCACAGTCAGAAATCAGAAAGAAGGGGGTATGGAGGGAGGGAAGAAGGGAGAGAGAGAGAGAGAGAGAGAGAGAGAGAGAGAGAG
>LOEQ01008613.1:9414-21380 GCA_001685075.1 Bramus lutescens
AGATAGAGAGATAGACAGACAAATAACAACAAAAGAAAAGCCATCAAGATAGACAAACATAAAATAGTGAAAATATGATAAATTCTCTTTTGGAGAAACTGTTAAGAATTTCAGGAAAATCTAAAAAGGATTATGTTTCAATAACTATTTTAAAATTCAGTACCAAAGTCAACCATGGACATAATTGGAGAAAACTATATTTTGAGACATAACCCAAGCACAGAAAGACAAATACTATGTGAATTATTTTATATCTAAAGCAATTGACTTAAAAAACTAGATTAGAATGGGATTGTCCAAGGATGGGAACTGGAGAAATGGGTTTAATTGTAAAAGGTACAAAACCACAGATAGGAGGAACACAATTTTGCTGTATGGCACATATGGTAAATAATGTGTTCTACATTTCAGAAATTCTAAGAGAGTAGATTTAACTATCCACAATAATATGAGGAAAATACGTAAAGCAATAGATGTTTTACTTATTTAATTTAATTATTCTACATATTTATACATCATATCATAGCATGTAATAATCATTCTGAACTATAGTATGAATCTGGAATTTGCCAGTTGATGATTTTATGGAAAAACTACAATATATCTAGGATTATTTTTCTATTTTCTTTTATTGAATGTATTTTTTATTGTATACTATATTCTGATTACAGATCCCCTTCTTAATCTCCTCATAGGTCCTTTCCCCATTCTTCCCATTTGAAACAACACTCTTTCTGTCCCTCCTTAGAAAACAAACAAGGATGTAAAGGTAATAAAATAAAATAAAGTAAGATGAAATAAAAAAAATGGAATCGAATAACCCAACAGAAGGAAAACATACATACAAAGAAAAGACACAGGAAACACATATAGGCACAGAATACAAATATTTTCACACACAGAATGCACATAAACACAAAACTAAAGCCATTATATATATGCAAAGACCTATACAGTAAAGATAGATAAATAATGCAAAATAAAAATAAATATAGATGAATAAAAATGAAATAATGCTCTGACTAAATCTTAGAAGAAAAGAATCTCCAAGTATGCCATTGAGTTCATTTTGCCTCGGCCATCTACATCTGTGTCAAGTGATGTGTATGGTTGGGATTAATTTGAAGTTTTTCAAGGAGAGCTGATGATTGTAGACTACAATATGTATAAATCTTTTGGGAAACAGATGAAGCTAGGGAGACTGTACCTGTGGAGAAAAGTGAATAACTGGGCATTGGACAGTATCCATTCTGCAAGACTTAGAACAACAAACTGATGCAAGCATTTGAATTCCATTTATGCATGACACTACCAAACTGGGGAAAGATATGTGACTGTATTGCGGATGAGAATCCTATAGAAAACAAGAGCAGAATATGTATTAACTTAAAAGCACAGTCATATGTGTTTTCAATATGAATCCATTCCTTACGGGTCTCTATTGTTTCCTAAAACGCTGTTTAACATTTAGAAACTGACTTTTTACTCTTCTGAAACTCTTCATCCGTAATAGAAATACATGTTAGGAGAACTGAGTTATTTTTGTTACTGTGAAATTATTTGGTAATTATCATTTGGCTTTTTTGTTTGTGGATTTTTGTTGTTGTTTTCATGTGTTACAATCCTGTGAATTCCAGAAAGTTGAATTGACTAGATAAAGAATTCTAAGCAAAAATACACAGACTTTAATTCAGATGGGATAGAGCCCACATTTCCAAACAAACGGCTTTGAAATTTATAAGACAGAAGGTACAACTACCATCTCTCTGACTCAGCTTGAAAGTTGCAAAAGAACATAATCACCAAGAAGAAGACATTTGTGTACAGCATGGACAGAGGCTTGGCTGGAATGTTGTTAGAGAATTCACCAAGTCAGACTAATGTGTATTTTGTTAATGTGTTACTGGAATAACATAGTGCTGTACCTGAGACCGTGGATTAGGTAGCCTGCTGTTCAAATTCACAACTCTGCTGACGGATACACATATATGCAGTTCCTCACTGATTCGTGACTGGTGCACCACAGTTCCCTAACGGACGGGGTAAGCAGTTGTATTTTTTAAGTGAATAGCAGTATAATTTTTTCTTCTTTTCAAAATATTTTAAAACTTGAGACTAAAAGAAAATTACTTGTTATGGTAAATGTACCGCATTGTAAATGAGTTGAAGCACGCTTTAAAAAAATCTTCTGCCAAGTAACTATAACTAAAGGGATATAAAAGAGATTGCATAAGTGGCTCATATGCACACATATACTCTTTGAACTAGAATGTCTCACTGTTGAGATCCAGCTGACATTGAATTTGTAATAAGCACAAGAATTATTATTTGTATTTATTCAAAGGTACATTCATTTCCTATTAGCAGTTCAAATACATAGCCTCCAACTGCTATGGGATAATGCTTTTGTATACGGTAAAGATTTGTCCCTAGTATTGTCTTAATAAAATGCTGATTGGTGAGTAGGCAGGCAGGACGTATAGGCAGGGCAATGATAATAAGAGAATTCTGGGAAGAGGAAAGGCAGTCACCATCTAGACAAGGAGACATCCAGACAAGATGAGAATGCCTCACAGAGAAAAGGTACCAAGCCATATGACTAAACATAGACAAGAATTATTGGTTAATTTAACTTTTAAGTATTAATTAATAATAAGCCCGACATATTAGACCAAACAGTTTATAATTAATATAAGCTTCTGTGTGTTTCTTTGGGACTGAAAAGCTGCAGGACCAGCCAGGACAGAAACTTCTCTCTGTATTCAATTACATTAAAATATTCAGTATCTTTTCTATATATTTTCATAGTTTTTAATTCCATAAGTTAAAAAAATAGAATTATAAACACATATATACATGTATGTGCATGCATATATGATTATTTGCATAGATTTCTGTAGATATTATGAGAACAACACAATACAGAAGACTACTCCCAAATCCTGTCAACAGAAATATTATTCCCGTTTTCCAAAACAGAATTCTGGAAGAGAAATAAGAAAAGAAAGGAAGAAACTGATAGATAAGACTGCAAACCTTTCAGGCCTTGACATGATGAAAGGCTTTATCTGAATAGTAACAACAAAGATGTATAATAGCAACACCTTCTACATTGCTTTGTTGATGATTTTCCTTTGTACTGAGGGGTAGAAGGGAGGCCGCTTGTTCGTTTCCTGGTTGTCCAAGCTCTCAAAATAACCACACAGAAACTGTATTAATTAAACAACTGCTTGGCCCATTAGCTCTAGCTTCTTATTGGCTAACTCTTACATATTAATTTAACCCATTTCAATTAACCTCTGTATCTCCACGAGGCTGTGGCATACAGGGTAATGTTCCTGTGCCTGTCTCTGGCTGGGATACATGGCTTTCCTCTGACTTCACCTTATTTCTCCCAGCATTCAGTTTAGTTTTCCCCACCTACCTATGTTCTGCCTTGTGCAGGTTTAAGACAGTTTCTTTATTAACAAATTCTATTCACAGCATACAGAGGGGAATCCCACATCGCTGTGATAATTTATCTACTGAGGTCTACAGAGACCTGCAGGAGCTGGCATGTCCCGTTGCTGACTTAACTTTATCATAGAGCACAAAAGTTCTTTCTCCCAAGTGTCTGTTCAAATGTCCTACATCCTCAACACCCTACAGCTTCAGGACAGATTCTTTTTGATTTTTGTCTTCTTAGTTGATATTCCCTGGCATAATCTGTGTTTGAGGCTTAATTTCCCATATATAGATTAAAAAATCCACAAAGTAATAAGAATCTTACCCTCTACTCATGGTCATGTGTGGCTACAGTCCATGATAAAGAAAAACTTGGCTGATTTGTATAACATTTTATCCTTTTAAAAATATTAACATGAAAAAGACTCTAGTCAGTCTATAGAAGGATGATGTAAATATTTTCATTTAAATTAGTCTTGCGTGAGAAAGGTGATTCTTGGTAGAATTCCTCCATGAATGTAAAATGTTTTAAGTTCTCTTTAATAAAGTTTTATCACTTGAAGTTTTCAATGTCAGCTAAATACTCAAATTTTCTTGATAATTAGGATATCTTCTGAGAATAGGTCAAAATAAATTGGAGATATTTTGTGCTTGATATCATACCATTTTTGTAATAGGGAGTCAAAGTAGCATAAGAAAATTTCTATAATCTCAGGCATAAAACATACTATTGAAACAAATATGCTTAGTCTCCAAAGCTCTAAAGTAGGACAAAAAGTACAAAACAATAAAAAAATCCTATATTATCAAATCTTTGTGGCTTCAGATAGTTCATAAGTATTATAATTCATACTTAAATTAAAAATATGGTCATTATTTTATTTGTTTACTAATGGTTACTTGGAAAATAATTTCTTAAATATAGTTAGTGTTGGCTCATTATGTAGTATAACAAAATAATGTACATTGTAGATACATATGTGATGGCAAATGATCATATTCTTTTCAATTAATTTTGCACAAGAAAGATGAAGTGAAGTTAGAGTAAAAGGAAGTGTCATTCATACGTAAAACAGAAGCACAGGGATAACAAATTAATCATTTTTTGTTGCACAGCTTTATAGGATATGATGGCAAACTCTTAGGTGGTATTGTAGCATATTTCAAATACCCTTTTAGTATAACTGAATTTGTTAAAATAACCTACACAGAATATAAATCAGTTTACCCCATTAGTTATATTTATGAATCTTTATCATTTGAACTGAGTAAAAACAGTTATATGTACAGTTAACTATACTTAGCAACTTTACTGATTATGTGACCAGTCTCAAAGAGACAGAAGTGTGATAACATGAATAAAGGGGTCAAGCCCATGATGGGGATACCCAGAGACAGCTGACCTGAGCTAGTGGGAGCTCACTGATTCCAGACTCTTAGCAGGGGGAACACTGTATAGTACCAAACTAGGCCCACTGAAGTTGGGGAACAGTTGTAAGGCTTGGGTAGTTTGTGGAGCCACAGGCAGTTGGACCAGATTTTTTTCCTAGTGCTTGATCTGGCATCTTGGAGTACATTCTATTGCCTTGGTCCTGCCGGGAAGTAAAGTGTAAGATTTTGTTGACCCTCCATGGGAAACCTTACCCTTTCCAAGGAGTTGATGAAGGGGCTGGAGGGAAGAGTGGAACAGGAAAAGGGTAGGGAGTGGGAATGGGCACAGCTTTGTAAAATGAGAAAACATTATATTAAAATAATGATAATAGGCAAAAAATAAAAAATAAGTTGAAGACAAGTTTTTGTTTAATCCAATTCAAAATTATCTTAAAGACAGTCAGTATATATATATATANTATATATATATGGACAATATCAAGAAATTTTCTAGGTACTTACCAAATCTTGGTGGGAAAATACAAATTAATGAAAATAAACTTGGCATTTTAATATGGGAAAAGGATCTTGGCTCCATTTCATTCCACATGATTGGTATATTTGATATATGATCCATCTTCTTATACATATAGTGTTTTTGGAAATTTTCTGGCTGTATGATCACTAGATGATGTTATGCTCTATCAGAAGGATAGATGGAGGTTTAAGTGATTGTACTCAACAAATGAATTTTGACTTTCTATGCAGAAAGTTAGAGCTTAAAAATGGTCAGGTTTCCATTTTATTATAGATGCTTTATTAAGTATAAGTGTTTTTGAAAAGAAAGCATGCATATTCAGGGTTTTAAAGCACTAAGAAATCTCATATACCATCTGCATTCCTGTATTAGACAAGATCAGTGGTTAACATCCCAAAAGTCCCAGCTCTTTGGGATACCAAGCTCTCTTGAGCCTAGGAATTTTAGGTTTACCTAGGAAGCAAATGAGATGCTAATTCAAAAAGACAAAAGATATACATGCACACACACAATATGCCCATGTGCATAAATAGAGATAATTGGATTTCGTTAATTAAGCATAGCCCGTTCTGTACATCAGAGCATGCATTATGAAAGCAGGATCTAATAGAAGGCACTTTTTTGTTATAAATATTTATTGTTTTAATGATGCTTTGAAAAATTATTACAAATTTAGGAAATTACTTAGGTTTAATTTGATCAAATTACTCTGCAAATTACTCACAATTATCTCAAATTAACTTTATATTGTTTCATATGTAGCATTATGAATATCATGAAGAATTTAACTTTTCCTGCTTTAGTATTTATAGTTATTTATATTGTTATTTTATGAACAACTTTTAATTGGAAAATTGACTTTAAATTTTATAATGAAAATCTGGGATTGTTTGTTATTTTAATATTTATAGACATTTAGTATTAACTAAAAGAGGTAATATATCTGAAAATTTTTTAAAAGCTGTTTTTTAGATGGCTTTGCACTCTCCTAAATTTTACATGTGTTGTTTGATTTAATGTTATTTCTTTTTAGTTTTGACTAAAAGTATGGAATACCAGTAGTGCATTTCAGTGATGTTACCTCCTAAATCCTTACAGTTCCAATTAATGATCAGAATGGGATAATTCCAGTTATAATTTTATGTATAATAAAATATAATTATATATAAATATAACTATTTTATGATATAGTGTATAAATTCATGTTATATATAATTAATAATATAATAATTATATGTATAATTGCATATTATATATAATTATAACTATTATAATTCTTCCAAATATATAAGAAGAGCGATTTGAAAATTTGAAATTTATGGTATTTTAAAACTGAAGTGTTTAAAAACACTTTGTGCATGAGAATGAAGGGCACTTTAGAAAGAGAAAAAAAGCAAAACAAAAACAAAGATAAACAAAACCCAGACACATTGCCTTGTAGTCTCTCAACCAAGAAGAAACCACAAAAGACCATGTGGTCCCATCAGCAAATACACACAGATGTGTGTTTCAGAAAACACTACTGTCTGCTGAGAATTTCAGTGACTGGTTTGGAAACATTGCAGAAATTTTATACATGAAGGAAATAGGATGAGAACCTGTACCCTCTTGTGGAACAGAACCACAGCAGGGCACATTCAGCAGTGGGACCTGGGGTCCTGCAGAGTCAGAGAATTTGAGATAAAGCCACGGTTTGGCTTACAATTAGCTGAAAGGGTCCAAACAAAATAAGTTGACATTTGGAGCTGGGACTCAGGGGTAAAGCGGTAAGGGTCTTGCACTGAGTTTGATCCTCAGAAGCCACGAAAAAATACTGAGCAAGCAGACAAGTGGTGGAGAGATGAAGAGAGAATCCGTGGGACTCACTGCCCAGTCGACCTAGTTTATTTGCTGAGGTCCTAGACCAGTGGGGAACTCTACTTCCAAACAGAAAGGAAAAGGATATATAATGCTGGTAATGATGCCAGAGACTGTCTTTCATCTTCCATATTCAAATAGGTGAACGTACACTGACACACATCAGTGTGCACTGGCAAACACAGACATGCACTCATATACACTTCACACATATATTCACACCAAAGATTCAAGTAACACCTTTCAATTTCAATATCTTTATCCTATCAAAAATGATTATATCCTCACATGACAGTATATTCGATACATCGTGCCAACTGAAATATACATTTTCTTTTCAAAAAAGCTCTATTCCTTTTTTACTTGCTTACTTTAAGCTTCTGAAGTTATGAAATTATCACTTGGTTTTATATTGTGTTTACTTTGGACAGTCTAGCTTAAAATTTTGGATCAACTGACTCCTTTGTAATATCACAACACGTACTTATGTAAATATCTACAGATGTGTGAGCATTTGAAATTGTCTAGCTTCATGTTAATCATTAGTTGATACAGGGGATATTGAAGGGGGATGTGTTAGCACAGCCCTGCAGTATTAGTGTGAAAATAAATGTCACCCATAGATGACAGCCTTTATTTTAGATGATCTGTTTGGTCACACTAGCAAGACCAAAAGAAAATGTGCACCACCCTTCTGAGTAGGATTCTTAAACAAATCATAGAGCTCATTTGAGGTCATTAGAAACAATTAGCACCTTGTCTGCTATAAAAACAAGAGCACTGTTTTCTGCTATGGTACTTAGTGAGGCTTCGAAAGAGAGTCTGATATCTTGGGACCGAACCAAGCATAGCAGGGCAAAATGAAAGGGGCTTGTCCACTGGACTCACTGATAAAGCTGGGTGCTGAGTGTGATTCATTCATTGAGTGATTTGGTTTTGGTGTAGCTTGAAAGAATGTAAAAGGGTTTTTACAGAAGCTCAAATGAAGAATAAAGGAGACAGTGAACATTTGGTTTGAGGAAAATTAACAATGCAATGCTTGACTTGTATAAAGGAAATAGAATAATAAAAGGAATGTCTAAAGAAAGGTGCAACTGGCGTTAATTTAACAAAAAGTAGAATGCCACCGCCCTCTAATCACATGCAGTCATAGTTGTGATACATGCTGACATTCAGACATGGAGACAGAGTTCTACAGCAGAATACAGGAGTAGATGCATTGACAGGGGAAACACATCTGTTTTAAAGTGTTTGCTTTAGTCTGACTGTCCCCTAGAGACAAAACCACAACACATTTGTCCCTGAAAAGAAGGTTGATCTAAGGTCACTACCAGGACTCTTGTATTCTTCCTCGTGTCCTAGATGAAGTGCAGTAAATAGATTTTTAAAAGCACAACGAACTATGTGGATTCTTCTCATTTTCCGTTCATTACTGCCTTACAATTCTTTGAAGAGAAATGAGCTACTTCGCTGTCATTGCAACCTAGAGCTGGTATTGGGCGACACGGAAAGCTTTAGTCTTTTAGATTCTCTGTGAAGCTTACTGGGAATGACTTAACAGTGCTCTGAGAGAACTGAAGTTGCATTCTGTGCCACTGCAAATTTAAATCCAGGTCACAGAGATGTTAAATAGCAAATGACACATTTACTGTGCCACCCAGCTGCCTCCTCTACCAGGACTGCCTTCCTGAACAGGGCCAGCATGCCATTGTTAACATGTGCCCAAATGCTTTTGTTTATCTGGGTGATGCTAAGGGAAGAAATTCTGCCTACAATTAAAAAGCTACTTAGCTCAATGGCTAATTCACCCCTGAAGTGTCAAATAAATGACTTGTCGTTCTGAAGGAGTCATAATCCTGAGCCTCATGGGTGAAAAATGTTCCAGCTGTTCAGTGAGTCAGGGTTGAAATTGAAATGCTCATAAAGAATCTAACTCCCCATGCTAGAAGGCATAGGTCACTGAATATTGTCACCAGGCTGTTGTAAGTAATCTTTTAAAATATGTTTTGCCTCAAGAAAAACTTGTTAAAGTGAAGGCTAGCATCATGCTAAATTTGTGCCTGTGTATCTCTCTGGTCACACTGCATTTTCACAAGGGCTTTCTTAAAAATCTTCTTCCTGTTACATCTGCAAAACAAAGCCTATTGTTAATAGTTTACATTAATGAGAAAATCAACACTAAGGGACAGTCTGTGAAGGCAAGGTGACACTTGCTTTTATTCTTATGTCATTAGAGATCAGAGCACTTGAATCATGAATAAAAAAATCAAACATGTCAATCAAATTGGACAGACAGTGCTTCTACCTGAACAAACCATTTAACCTGTAAGAAAAAAAATGGAAGTGGTCATCTATGAGTCTGTTCAATTGACTAGCAAAACTTAAAGGCTGACAGAGTTCTGCCTTTCTATGGCTGAACATGAACATAATATGGGGACTACATACACATGTATGTGTACATGCCCACATGCACAGTGTGGCATACACACAGAGGCACACACACACACACACACACACATATTTACCCACATAGACAAAGTGGCATGCGTATACAGGCACACATAGGCACATACACAGAGAGTGACATACATACAGAAGTGTATACACACACACACACATACTCACAAAACAGAGAAACACAAGCACATAAAAGCACACCTAATTTCCTAGTTGTGACCTCACAGTTTAGAGTACCCCACTTATAAAATTTATTGAATCATTTGAATATTTGGCCAGCTAGAGGAAGCTCTTGGACATTGTCATTTAAAATTAAGTTTGATCATTTTGCCCTCCAGATACCTTTTACTATTAGTAGATTTTTGTCATTCCACATTCAGTAATGAAACCTACATGGAACCATATCCAGTTTTAAAAGTCAGCTCTAAGGTGTATTACAGACATTTGAATTCATCGAATTTGTTCTTTGACAATTTCATATATTTATATAATGCATCAGTTAGTCTCATCCCAAGCCTCTGTCACCTTCCTGTCATCTTATCTCTCTCTACCCTACAGGTTCTTCTTCCACATGATATGTCCCTTTGTTTTGTGACCCAGTTTTTTTTAAAGCAAGTCGTCTATGTGAACATGGGTTTAGAAGTAGCTATGGGAGCCTGGTGGACTCACCTTTGGGTACACACCTAAAGACACAATGTCCCTCTCCTAGAAACTATTTGTTCATCAGGGAATGGCAAGGCCCTGTCAGCCTCTTTCCAGATTGTTGAAAAGGTTTCTGTTCCACCAGGTCCCACAGTCATTTAGTCCCAAATAAACATAAGGCCTACATTAATAATAAACTGATTGGTCTAGTAGCTTAAGTTTCTTACTAACTCTTATAAATCTTATAACTCTTATTAATCCATAATTTTTGTCTGTGTTTGTCACATGGATCAGTACCTTATCGGTGAGGCAATCACATCTTGCTTCCTCTGTGTCTGGGTCATGACTGCAGACTGAGCTTTCCCCACCCAGAATTTTCCTGTTCTCATTGCCCTGCCTCTACTTCCTGCTTGAAAGCCATGCTTATCCTTCCAGCCTGGCTACCGGCAATCAGCATTTTATTAAAATACAATTGACAGGGTAGAGAACATTGTCCCACAGCACTTTCACCACCTTTTTTAAATTATTATTTATTTTTTATTTATTTATTTTTCATTGCTGTGAAGAATCCATGACCATGGCAACTCTTACACAGAATTGGGGCTGGCTTATGGTTGCAGAGGTTCAGTCAATTATCATCATGGTGGAAAGTATGGCAGCGTGCAGGCAGACGTGATGTTTGTTTGAGCTGAGAGTCCTACATCTTGTAGGCAACCAGAAGTCCACTGAGATACTGGGTGGTATCCTGACCATAGGAAACTTCAAAGCCCACCAACACAGTGATGCACTTCCTCCAACTAGGCCATACCGCCTCCAACAAAACACGTCTCCTAATAGTGGCACTATATTAAGGCGGCAAGTTACATTCAAACTACCATAATGGCCACCAAGTTGTCTTTAGATTTTCTTTTTGCCTGTACCCACTTCTCTCATAACAAATGATTGTCTTCTCAGTAACCGTCACAACCCAGAATCATATGCAAGAAAATAATTCTTCTAGGACAAACTTCCAGTCACAGAGGTGTGATTAATAATAGCTTTCTTGTCCAGTGTAAATAAATAGAAATCTGAAAAAGAAAATCTAAGTGCCTGCTTTTAGATACAAACCACAAACAGGATGGTGCCCTGTTACAGGAGAAACACCAAGCTGAGCCTTCGAGCAGACTGGGTTTTCCATCCGAAAGTGTTCTTCCTAATCAGAGATGGAGGCAGAGGAGGACATCTGAATTTAGGTAACAGATCAGAGTGGAAACTGAGGCAACTGGAAGTAGTGGGCCGAGGTACCCCCGAAAAGGGGCAGTTGCTTGTGGGAAAGAAGAGGGGTCCTTGAGTTTGGGATTAAAATTAATCCGGGTTCCTACACAGGGTGGCACTTGGAGACAAGAAGAGATCTGGCGTCTGCAAGCAGCCCAGTTTCAAAAGGTCAGGTGGGGCTGGGAAACAGTCTAGTGTTCACCAGCCTGGGTGGAGACACTCACTAGATACAGGGAGACTTCAGCAGAGGCTCCCTCCAGCCAAACTTCAGCAAGGCCCAATGCTAGACTCCTCCAGAGAAAGCCAAGAAACAAGTTCAAAAAGATTAAATCGATCCTTTCAGTTTAATTTACTGAACTATTAAAAGACATTCTTTAAAGCAGTGGTTCTCAACTTTCCTAAC
>LOEQ01008613.1:21790-36647 GCA_001685075.1 Bramus lutescens
TTTTTTTTTTAACAAGAACTCTGAATCTAATATCCTTTGTTTAGCTTTTCTCTTGACCCTTATCCATAACAACTTGTAACCAACATTCTAAACAAAGGCAAACATCCATGATCCATTTTTTTGGGAATGTGGGCATAGTTTTCCAGATTGCTTCCTGCTGATTGGAGGTGCTGTTAATTTTATGTGGACCTAAAGAAAATTTAGAATTATGATCAAGTCCTGACTAGAGTATACTGTGAGATTTGATCATCTCAACCAGCACTTCTGAGGCTCTTCTGGAGGTAGAACTCAGACATCTGGGCCATCCACTTCTATCAGAGATTTCTCAGGGCGATCTTCCTTGATAAAACCTTACATTTCTTAGCCCAGAATGAATCCAAAGCCTCTCATTTCCTGTGGAAGCAAAAGTAAAGCCACTTCTCCAAAGTAACATATTTTATGACTTTAATTTTTAAGTCAAGACATTTACAAAATATTTATGTTTTATTAATCCAGCAGCATTTATATTCAAATCTCTTTTAGCAGCTCTTGCTAATTTCTCAGCTGTCAAACAATTCAAAAACAACATAACATACAATATCCAGACTCTCTGTGTAGTTTTCATCTTTATGTGGCTTTATTTTAAACTCTATTTTTTATTTTTATATTTTGGCTTTTTGAGACATGGTTTCTCTGTGTATCTTTGGATGTCATGGAACTCACTCTGTAGACCATTTTGTCCTTGAACTCACAGAGATCTGCTTGCATCTTCCTCCCCAGTGCTGGGATTAAAGGTGTGTGCCCACCACACCCAACTATTTTTTTCCTTATTTTAAGGACTCTCTTACTCACTATTATTATTAATGTGAGCTTGCTCACATATTCATAGAGTGAATACTTGTGAGCTATTATTTATAGGTAATTTACATTGATATAGAGTCTTGTATATTGATAAAAACTTAAATTATATTAAATATGTTCCTATTTTCATCTACAATATTTGTACATGTTGAGATCATTGTCCTCATTTGTGTACAATTGCTTAAAGATTGCTTAACATTTTAATACAAAGTCTTAGTCTTTAAGTTACATGAGTATTAAGGATTATAGGTCAATAGTCATCCATGTATGTTATAGTTAGGCTAATCAGGTTCTTTAGATACATAGAGATTGTATTCTGCTTAGATAGGTAATCTTCAACCACTTCGAAGAGCTGTAGAATATGGTATTTAAATAACTTAGGGCTCTGTTGAAGTGAGACACTATTGCTCCTGGCAGCACTGATCTATTCCCGAGAGAATGTTGAGCACCAAAGACACTTTACTTGGTGCTTGTTTTCTCCTTGACAAAACTGACCTTTGGGCAAGGAACTGCTCATGCATCAACCACTGACAAAATGCACAATGTCTGGACAGGAGAAGCAGGATACAAGGAAAAAGACTGTCAAATCTTGCCAAGACAGGGTAAGATGGTTTTGAAAAATATCTTGCCTCTGAAAATGGTCTGTCAGTTACTCTAGGCCTTAACCAAAGTTGATTTCTCCAAAACTGAAAATGAGACTTTGGGTGATTGCCAAGGTAGCCAGTTGCCTCTGTCATTTGTTGCATATTTTGTAAGTTGCTTGATTACACTTCCTGCTTACTCAAGTAATATTATTTCCCTTCTCGGATCACTGATGGGGTTGAAGACTAGATAGTGGTAGTTGCTCTCCTCTCATGACTTGGCCAAGTTATTTATTATACAAGACTTAAACTCATTAGGANAAGAGCTGTAGAATATGGTATTTAAATAACTTAGGGCTCTGTTGAAGTGAGACACTATTGCTCCTGGCAGCACTGATCTATTCCCGAGAGAATGTTGAGCACCAAAGACACTTTACTTGGTGCTTGTTTTCTCCTTGACAAAACTGACCTTTGGGCAAGGAACTGCTCATGCATCAACCACTGACAAAATGCACAATGTCTGGACAGGAGAAGCAGGATACAAGGAAAAAGACTGTCAAATCTTGCCAAGACAGGGTAAGATGGTTTTGAAAAATATCTTGCCTCTGAAAATGGTCTGTCAGTTACTCTAGGCCTTAACCAAAGTTGATTTCTCCAAAACTGAAAATGAGACTTTGGGTGATTGCCAAGGTAGCCAGTTGCCTCTGTCATTTGTTGCATATTTTGTAAGTTGCTTGATTACACTTCCTGCTTACTCAAGTAATATTATTTCCCTTCTCGGATCACTGATGGGGTTGAAGACTAGATAGTGGTAGTTGCTCTCCTCTCATGACTTGGCCAAGTTATTTATTATACAAGACTTAAACTCATTAGGATAAGATAATTATTAAAACATTTATCAAGTTTCTTGATTGATATATTTGTTCTTATTGTATATAATTTGGTATTGCCTTAGAAGTCTCTTATTTAAACAAAAGTAGGAAGTGCTGTAGTAATTCCTACTGCCAGCAGCCCTTAAGTTACCTGTCCACTTGTGCATGGCCTCTTATACTATTTATGCCTATGTAAAGCACATATCTGGCCTCTTTTCTGGCTGCAGGATACGGTTGTTGTTCCCCATTCCAGCAGGCTATTATGATCTGTGAATCTACCCCTAAATAAATAACCCTCTATTATACTCAATTCTGAGCTAGTGTGGGATTTCTTTTAAGTGTCCTTCTTCACCAGATGCTCCAAGTTGACAGACTCTGTCTACTTAAGCCGAGTGCAGATATTGGCAGCTGAGATCATGATAAATGTCTATGCCATAGTTAAAAGATGATACTCTGCACCTGTTCTCCTTATCTCTTAGCTCTTATACCATTTCCCTCCTTCTTCCCTGATGGTCCCTCAGCCCTGTGTGTGTGGGATAAATTTCCTGTTTAGGACTGAGCACTCAGCCCTCACATTTTTTTTTTATTTTTAAAAGTCCCATAGTTTATTTCTGAGCAAGTGCAAACATGCTTAGCAAAAATATGTATGAATAACCTGTATTTATCCAGTAAATATTCGTGTATGCTGCCTAATTATATTTAAGGTATTTCAGACACAAAACAATCTGAAGATTTTATAAAGTATTCTATTTTAAATATCATTCTGTGTTTTATATTTTTATCCACAATGGTGAAGTGTTTGATGGCTAACCTGTTTCTCTTCCTTTTTTTGACAATATTTATCTGTGTTTCATCCCTTCACTGTTCAAAGCACAAAGCTAAGTACTGTGAACAACATAATGTTGAATAAGAGATTTATATATTTATTCTTCCCAGACAAAACATATAGTCCTTTGAGGGTGACATGTCAAGTATATAAATATCTACACTATAAAAAAGCAAAAGGTAAAGTCTGATAAGTTTGACTATATTAATATTTTAACATTCTGAGCATCAAAAGTTACCTTTCTATTACAATAAATGATATAATGCACGGAAATACTTTCAGTGCCTATACATGATAAAAGATAAAAACCAAAAACATGTGAAGAACTATTAAAAATGAATAAGAAAAGATCAACTAACACTGCTCACTAAGAAGAAAGGGAAAACAGCACAATTGCCCAGATGAAAATTGTCAAATAAAATATCAGAGGTTGTTCTAATTTAATAGTTATTGAATAAATACACGTTAAAGCTAAATATGGTAGCTGTTATCAACTATATATTAAAATCATGTGATATAATAGCTACAGATTATTCAGAAAGTTAAAATTCTGCAGAGACAAGTCTTTGGGGATAAGTCTGCTGGATACTGCTTTCTGTTGGAGAAGTGCACAGACTTTGCATGTTTGAGGAAGGCAGCAATGGCAGCTCAAGCAGAAGGCATGCAGGTTCTCAGCAACTCTCTATAACTTGGCATATGTCTCTGTTCATGTCCCAGCCACAACAGGTGGAATTTGTAACCCATAAAATTTCTAATGAGGACTCTGCAAAGCTTTGGATAGACTTAAGAGAAGCCAAGAGGGATTGTAGCATCTCACAGTGAATGCCATCAGGACCGACTGGTCTAGAGGAACGCAAAGAGATGCCACTAGAAGCAGAGAAAAATCATAACAGCTGTGACAAGAGACCAGCATGCAAGGTTGCTCCAATAAGGGAAAAAGGAGGAAGCCTAGGGAATAAACACCAAGCCCTCTGCTTTCCTGCTATTGTCTTTTATTCACCTAAACTCCCTGTAATCACTGTTAGAAGTCCCTACCATGAAATCCATGATGTCAAGACAAATGCAGGAGGTATGGAGAGTGGGAAGTTTTAATATGATTCCAGGAAAAGCCCATGTTATCGTTATAGATGCTAACAAAAATTCAAATAGTTTGCATATCCTTAAACATAGAAACTTTTCTGAAGAAAGAACTTAGAACACTTGCCATATGCTAAATTTTTGCCAGGTAAAGCATATGGGATTCTTATGAAGTGAATTGCATATAAGTAAGTGGTTATTAAAAGTATAAAGATTCTGAGAAATAGTAAGCGGCAGATAGATATGATTTACATTCGAGGAGTGGAAGAAATCCAAGCTTTCATAGATTCGCTAAAAACAAAACCTGCTGCTGATCCTGTATTCAAATTTACTTGTGCAACTTACATTTTACGACAACCCTTGTCAGATTGCAGGGTGTGTGGACTTTAGATGGTGGTATTACTTCCAAATGTCTCCCGGTGCTTGTTCCTTCCGATGTTTGTTATGTGTTATCAGTGGATAGGTAGAAGTTATATTTCTTTAGTTTGGCAATAAGACACAGGTGCTCATTTTATTATTCTTTATTGCTTTCTGAACATCAGAACTGTCCCTTAAGTAATAAAGGAAATATCTGTACAACAGTATAAACAGAACTTCACAAGCACCCTCCTTTGGGTAATGTATTTTCAGGGTTAGAACAAAGAACCCTCCAGAACAGGGACTCAGATGCTGGAAAATGAGAGATGGTAAGGCTGCAACAAAACAGTACATATTCTAGGAGATGAAGCTTTAGAAGGAAATACAAGAATCAATAAAGCACTGTACGTTAAGAGAGAGTGAGCAAGTTGTCGGACTTCAAGTGCACTTGCTGCTCTAAACGGCTATCGTGAACATCATTTGCCCACCATGCTGCTCTTTTATGTTGTACCTAATTGGATGCAAGAATTATTTAAAACAATTGCTATAATTTTCTTCACTTAAAATAAGCTTTTACGTATGAGATTACTTATACCAGTTCACAGATGTATTCAGGTGGCAGAGGCAAGTTTTATGCAAGTTGTATGAGTCCAATATGCACTCAAAACAGAACATTTGCCTGTAATGAATTCTACATCCGGTATTAAAACCCAAAGTGGATTTTCACCTTTCCAGATATCATGATGTGTATGATTTCTGCATTTCATATGTAATTCCTGTAAAAACCCCACAGGGGATGCTACCTACACTTTGTAAGGAGGAGAGTGATGTCCCTGAGGGTCACTCTATAGTAGCACAACAGAACTCAAGTTTAGTTAACCAGTCAAGCTGCTTAACTTAATCAGTGCCAATTGACTGACTGAAATTATAGAAATCATGCTCAGAAATAGGTGCCAGGGCCCAGAGAGATGGCTGTACATGCGGAGGCTATTATAATTACAATCCGAGTTCTGAGAAAACATTCTGTTGGTGGTTCTCAAACAAGGTGGCTTTTGGCTTTTTTTCATAGCACTATCATCATATTGTACAGTGTTATTTATTTATTTATTTATTTATTTATTTATTTATTTATTTATTTATTTATTGTGTCAGTCTTACAGAATGTAGAGTAATTTTGGAAGAAGGAACCATAAGTGAGAAGGTACCTGCATCAGACTGTATGTGGAACAATTCATTAATAATTGATGTGGGAAGGACCAGCTTACCTCGGATGGTGCCAGTTGGATGGGGATGGCCCTAGGTTGTATAAAAAGAAATTTGCTCAAGTGAAAGAGAGCAAGCCAGTTAGCTATGTTCTTCTGTTGTCATCTGTTTCTGCCTCAGTTTCTCCCTGCTTACTCTTGCTTTATTTGAGTTCCTGCCATGATTTCCTTTGATGATAGACTGTAACCTGTAAGGTGAAATAAAGACCCCCCCCTCCTGAATGTGCTTTTGGTTATAGTGTTTATTAAATAAACAAGCTAGCACATAAATTTGTACCAGAGGGGGCTACAAATGGGAGGATTGTGAAGGATTTTGAAATTTGGGGCTCAAAAATTCATGGAGTGTTCCGAACGTACACAGCTGCTGCAGGAACTTGGAAGACGGTTCCACGAAAAATGTAGCTGATGGAGGACTTTTTTGTGAAGTGTTAAAGGGAAGTTTGAGAGGCCTTCACTAATTCTATAAGAGCCATTCATGGGATACTTTGAACTAAGAATCCGTGGTTTCTGGTTAGCTAATACTGAAGAATCAACCGGGATTACAGGAGAATAGCACCACTGAGGTGAAAAGTGGGCTTTATGGGAACAAAGGATGCTTGTGAGTTGGAGCTGAAAAATCAGCTGCTATTTAGAACAGAACAGTGTCAGCGGGGTGGATTTTTCTGGAAATAATTGTCTCAGGGTCAGAAGCTGATGTCTAGAGGAGATGAAGGCCTGAGGTGGTTCTCTCCTTCCACCATTTGACTCCCAAGGATGGAGTTCAGATTGTCAGTTCTGTTACTCAGAGTCTGTACCTGCAAAGGCATCTCACGCATCTCAGCATCAATTTGTAAGCATGATTTCTATAATCACATTTTCCTTTGTATCACCACAATGTGTTGTGCTTTTCACACTAGATAAGGTTTAAGAGTCTCCCTGGTGGTGCTGGTTTTGCTGATAGGAAAGCTTCATGATTGAAGAGGTCATGGAAAGAAGATGAGGGTTGGCCCTTGAAGAGGCCAGAAGGTTAAGGTACAGCCTCAGTTTCAGCGGAGTCTTCAAGACTGAATGGGACATAAAAAGAAACTAATGCTCAGCACTGTGTAGGCCTGGAGTCCTTGAGCAGAGAGAGGCAAAAAGAGGCTATCGGTGAAGGGCTGAAGGTGTAGTTTCAGCTGTAGTGGAGACTTTGAGATATGGCAGGACCGAAAGGATAGCACAGATGTGGATTAGGTTCGGAATTAGATTTTGGAACAAGCTGTGTGCCACAGATGGCAGAGCCAGAGAAGGGGGCTTCACAAGTCCTTTGGAACCCAAACTATGGTGAGTCTCAGATATAGGACAATGAAATATTCACAATATTGTCCTTGGTCTTGTTTTATCTAACAGCAACTGTTCCCTAATTATTCCCTTTTGAAATAAGAAATATATAATTTATTTTTGGTTTCACAGGTGCCGCCATTAGAGGGACTTTGAACTCTACTTATTCATTTAGTTAGGCAGTTAGTTTTCTAGTTACTTAGTTAGTTACTTTCTTACTTAGTTGTTCTACCCAGGACCCACATTTTAGGCAGTGAGTACTTCATGCAAGCAAATTACTGAATGACTTTTACCAAGTTATTTGTACTTTAAAGGAGATGGATATTTTTGAAAGAATGAACTTTTAAAGCCCATGAAAATTTTAAAGTTATATTATGACTTTACACTGAAATATTAACATGAGATCTTAGGGATAATAAAGTCAGAAAAAGTTATGGTTTAACAATGATGTGTTTGTGTGTCAAGATGAGAAGATGTTATTTGTGCTGATTAATTTTGCTTTCTCGGTTTTGAAAGAGGGGAATGCAACTGAGAAACTGCTGCTTGTTTGATGGGTTCGTTCTGGCTAGGATGAGAGGGCAAACTGAGTGAGCCGTGGAGAACAGGATACTAAGAAGCACTGTACCATGTCTTACATTTTTGATTTTGCCTCTGTGATCTTTCCTGCCCTGCTTGATTTCTTGCAGTTTTCTCTCGATGATGGACAGTTATATGGACAAGGAAACTCTTTCTCACCCTGTTGCTTTTGGTTGTTGCATAAGAAAGCAAAGGAAGACAGACCTTTAAATGAATATTCAGTTCCTGTATTCCAAAAGGGGGGAAAATCACACAAAAGTACAATTAAAATTTAAAAATGCAGACTGTGGTAATAACCCATAGTTGTGCTGTTTGCTACTTTATTCATTCCGACAGAACAACAATAGAATTTTTCAGACTCTAACAGCTTGTCTTCATTGCTTTTTAAATGTACCTGAACTTGAAAACAATTGATATTCACTCCATATAGTTGAGTCGAGTCTTAATCTGTTCAATATAAAAGCAATTATATAAGGGAGGAAAATAATATTTTTGCAGGTCTGTTCTCAGCACCATTCTATTAAAGAAAATGTTTTAAAAAGATTGACGTTGTTTTGTTCTATCATGTTACAAAGACTGGCTTTATCTCACACTCAGAAGAGTCTCTATTCTTAAGAGATCCAAATATCCAAAACTTTTTTGTGCCCAAGACATCAAATATCTTGTCCAGAATCTCACAATGCATGTAAAATTTGAATGCTTTTTTCCTTTGAAATTGATAGTCTCTGGATTTTACAAGATTTAAATATTTCCAAGTCAATATTCTCATTGGGATATAAAGCAAACCCAAAATGTCTTAGCTGGAATCCTCAGAGAAAGACGGGTTTTTATGTGCAGTTCTTTATAGGATTAATACATTCAGTGTAACTTAAAAACATCCTCATTATGAGAAGATAAGACTTGTTTCTGTATCATGGCATACACTTACTAATACAAAGTGGCTTAAAGACAACATGACCTGAACAAAGGTTAGTTTTCTGGTGATGCTTTCCCTGGATCATACTGATCGTTCTCTAATGTGCTTAGGAAATGTGTTCCAGGAGGTCATGGCCCGCTGTTGTTTATCCTTCAGCTCTTCACACTGTGTCACTACGATTCATCCCTTTAAACTGCACTTAGCAGGGACTGCCCTTCACTCTTTTCCAATGTAGGAGACGCACAACGCATTAACAGAGTGATAATTTATAATTGTTGAGTCTCTTTTCAGGAGGCAGCCAGGACAAGAGGACTGATTTCTATTGCATTTGTATAGTAGCTGTTTTCAGTGGAAAACAATTTGTTGTCTACAACAGGAAACCATATAGAATTTCTCAATTAAGAAAAATTAACACTAATCCAGTTGTCCCTAGAGAATGTGAAGTAATGTCCAATCACATATTCCTTCTTCCTAGCTGGCATTGCACTATCAATTATCACAAATATTCAGTCATTGTTTTTGAAAAGTGCTTAATAATTTATTTGACTTCTGTCCTAGATATTCCTTACTGGCTACTCACTACACAAGATGGGTGTGAATGGGGAAGGGGGAGATGGGAAAGGGGAGGGGTCAGGAAGAAAAGAAAGGAGGGGAAACTGGTTTGTACGTATAATAAATAAAAATTGTTATTTAAATAAAATAATCATTTACTTGATAACTAAAGATCTCATTATTAAAGACATTAATCAAGTATTTAGCTTATAATATTTTGCTGATAGTATAATGACAGACAGAACCAATTTTTGTCTTCAGAGTTAGTGGGTTGATTAGCAAAAAGGGTCAATCATAAAAAATATGACAACAATAAAGATGGGAGGAAATCTGAGCATTTATTTGTTTCTGGATTGATTTTTCCTTATAGAGAACAAGCAAGCATGTCTGTGTAGGACCTCAGGGCTCAACATTTAGAATTTTTTTGCATTTCTGTAAAGGAGTGAATTCTGGAATTAATACATTTGGCTATGGTGTTTCTCCCATTTGATTTTTGTTTGCTTCAAACTTCAATACTTGATAGATGATAGATAGATGGCATGTATTTGGGAAAAAAAGAATTGATTTTTTTTTACCTCAGAGATTTATTACCAGGCTAGAAATGTGCCTAAGTCATAGGCCAAACAGTGCTGTAATTAATACAATTTCTGTGCAATTATTTATGTCTGGGTGGCCAGGAAACCAAGGCACAATTTCCCTTTATAGATTCGGGATTCTGATCAGGACTGCTATTGTCACAGGTATCATTAAGTGGCTGTCAGATCTGTGACAGGGTTTTAAAGGTAGTGCTCACAATGCCCAGTCAACTAGAGCAAATATTCCTAGCTTGTTTTCATTTAGCTTAATCATGTCTTGAATTTTGAATTTGGATAGTCTTGTCATAATTAATTGTATATGTGTGTATGAAAATTATACCTCATATTTGGATCTATTCTTCCTTAATTTAATTACCATAGTAACTGCATGGAGAGTTTCATTAGAAGTGAAAATGGATGGTGTATGCTATAAACTGTTGATGCTGATCAAAAAATATCTTTCCTGTGGAACACACTTGTTGAGCACAAACACTTTGTATAATAATGGTGTCTGTGGGATGCTTATTAATCCCACACATATTCTGCATTGCTCATCATCAGATGCAACATGTTATGAACTTTCTCCCTTTGCTTTGTGTGGAAAATACTGACAATTATTGTCTGCTAATTGTCTTGACATTCTTGTCAAGCATCACACAGAGATACAAGTAGTTGATGAGTCTCTGACCACCAACTTCCCACCCTTCATAGCTCAAAACATGTGGGCTTCAAATAGCATTGCATGAGGAACACAGAAGCAATTCTTTTAATTGCTTTTTCCCCTACTAGAAATAGCACCTATTATAAATGTTTTGATAAACATTTTCTGGACTGTTTTATGTATTACTCTGTTTACACTGAAAATTTGTCTGGGATTGTACAGGGACCCAAATGTAATGATCTAAGCATACATATTCAGGGTCTGTGAAGTCACAAACAAAGGCCCATCCTTTAGGTTCATGGTTTGGTGTCAATCAGGACACTCTCATCATAGGAAGCCCTGCAGAAGCACTCTGGATTTGAGTACTGCTTGGACTTTGAGAACTACAGGAGATTCTGCCTTTTATACCTGATAATGAGTGGATTAAAAAGTCATTGGCTTGCCATAGAAATATCCACCCTCAACAGTGATTCAAACTACTTGAAAATTGAAGAAAATTAATTGAAATACTATTTGTGGATTCATTCTATCCTGAAATATAATGTATAGCTTTTATATTTGCTACTATAATGATAAGGAGATAGATGGATTGTACTGATTTCAGTCTTTGTGATGAGGACTCAAAAAATGAGAAAAAAAGGCAAGTAGCTGAATTTAATATGATTTAAGAAAACTAAAATCGATTGAACATTATTAATAAGAATGGTTAATTATTTTAAATGTTTTCTTTTGATAAATGTCAACAATTATGGATACTACAAATTTAATGGGTAAATATTGGTTTTAATAAGGTAATAATTTAAACATAGAGAAATGTTATATCTCAAGAAAAGTAAAATTAGACAACTAGATTATACCCTTAACATTTTAAATGCTCAATAAAACTATTCCACATGTATAAACTATTTGTAAGCAATTTGCATCTGCTAAGACCCCAAGAATTCTGGGTACCATGCTTCTGCATTATGAACAGTGCATTGTAGAAGAGGACATTTTAGTATCTTTCCAATTAAAACAGTACAGCAAGGGGTCTAGAAAATTATGAATAGAGATGTTAACTTAATGCACAAAATATATCATGAAGACAGATGAAACTAAAAAATAAAATGAAACTAGAAAACATTTTAAAAATCTATAATTTTGAATAACAAAACTCTGAGCTTTGTATAGGATAGGAGAAAACAACAAATGGGTGTGAGGGTCCTGGTTACTAAAATCTAGAGAAATGTAATTATCACACTTCAAATAATGATTATATATGTTCAAAGATTTGGATTTGTTGACTAGGAGCACAAACTAGTTAAAGCAAATTGACTTTAAATAAATGCACACATGTGCACACATGCATCTATTCATGCATGTGGCATAGATGCCTGTGTGTTCTTTGGACACAAAAGAAGTCACACCATAGGTTTCCTGGAATCCAAAACAAGAAGATGCCGTTCATCTCCTGCCTGTTTGCTCAGCTTCCCAAATGTCTCCTTTTTGAATTTGTTCACGGCAGCTCTTCCCATCCTGCTTTTCCATCTGGTGATACTGTGGGTGGATAACTTCCACAGCTTGGAAGTTTGTAACTCAGTGTCACAATCCAAACATAGCCCAGGATGCAGGAGCTAGCAACCATTTGAGATCTGGTGTCTGTGGGATGGCGAACTGTCACAGTCGGGTTTGCATTCTACATGGAACTGGTATCCGTTTCAGTAATTCTGAGAAGAAACAGAGAATCTGTATAGTGGTCAAAGTCTGGGCTATAACATTTAAGAAGCTAATAAACTGCCATGATGGCTTTCAGCCACCTACCAGTCACAGGGGACACTTTCTCTGGAGTATTGAATGACAACATAAAACCCACGTAAATTTGATCATCAGCATCGGTGAGAATTTCAAGGTCAGTGATGGTGGTTCCTCCCAACTGGGACAAACTGCCTCAACCTCCATGCTTCTTGGTATGTTACTGTCCCCTTAGGTAACTATCTGAGTGGGGGTAATAACATTAGGATGCTGGAATGGTAAGACAAAACTTCTTTCTACTAAAACCAATTTAGCTGTAAAAACCTGGACATGTGCTTAGAGCAAATGAACAAGAAATTAAGAAACTTCAGTAGATGGTGTTTCCTTAGTGATTTTCAATACTGTGGAGTTTTCATGAGTTATAGGTGAATGAGTTAATGCAAGTCAAGGGAATATCTAACCGATGAGAAGTGTCACTGGGCTAATGGAAAATCATAGGTACTATTTGGTAATTTAAATATAACACTATTATTACCTATGTAAGGAAATCTGGTTTAGAAAGCAAAGTCTTAAACAGGTCAGAACCCTAATGTGAATACATTTATTTTACCTAGCAGGGGGTGAAAAGGAGAAATGTTACATTAAAAAGCTTTCTGAAAGTAAGATGCAAATTGTAACCATTTTATAAAATTGAAGCCTGAGACACATTATTATAACACCTTGGAATAGCTACAGACATGAGAAATCCAAGTACTTAGAATCTACCTAATAGAAAGAGAGGTTAATTAGAGGTTGTGCATATAAAACACAAAGTCTACTGAAAAGATGATTGTCTTCAAACCAAACAAAGGTAATAAATGAGATAAAAATTGAAAGTAGCCTTTCTGCTTCCGAGCTCTTTCTCTACCTGTTTTCAACACAAGTCTACAAAACTTTCCACTTGTAAAATCGAATACCTACAACAAGTACAATGAACCTGGGCTTATTACATGGCCTCATTTCTGGTTTCAATTCTAGATAACTTCCAGGGAAACATTAGATGGTTAGATTCAAATAAAAAACAATGTATTCTTGATCAAGGATACAACCCTGAGATACCCGTAAATAGACCTGGGCTGAAAGGCTGCTTGTCTGTGTTTGGAGGTCATTCCGCTCAGCTGCAAGGAAAAGGTGCCATTTCCTGGGTCGTGCATGGCCTCTTCTACTTATAGCTCCAATCTCCAAGTAAGCCAGTATCTGGTATCAACTGTGAAAATTTAATACTGCCTAAAACCTTGATTCGTAATGAATACAGCAAGCAGGTACACCTTGCTATAAACAGCTATCCACAATAATTCCAGGTGGTACTAAGTATCCTTTATTGACAAATACAAATCTAAATCAACTAGGACTGATGGGATTGTAATTTCAGTTTTTTTTTTCACAAGTGCACAGGTAAAAGAAAACACGTTAACACCATATGCTCATTTAAAAACTGTTTTTGCTTCAGTTAGTCCCCAGTATCAGGGATGGAAACTTCCTTTTGAGTTATTGGTTATGAAAGTATGGAAGACCCTTAAAACAAAACAGACAATTGTTGTTGCCTTGGGATTCTTCCAAGAAACTGAAGTTAAGGCTCTTGCTGTGTAGACACCAAACACTTAAGGCGGAGGATTTAGAGGAACTAAGCTGCATCTGACCTGGAAGTCTCCTCCCCAAGGGACTAGCTCTAATCTAATAGTCCCTGAAGGAACTATGCAAGCTGCCATGTAGGAAAAGTAATTAATGGTATATAGTATTATGAAAGTAGTCAATAGTACTGTGTCCAGCTGTGATGCCTGAGAATAAATGACCAGAATGACAAGATAACAAAGGGGACAATGGTGGCACTTAGGTGCTGGGTGGGATACACATGGCCATCTAATCGGATGTAAAGACCCCTCGATATGGGTGAATTCTTGTCTGATACTGTCAACTTACCCAAATACCCATGACTGGAGCGTTCATAGACCCTAGGGGAGAACTTACTGAAGTTAAATCACTAAAAATATGTTTTCTAATTTTATTCTAATTACTTATACTTATATCAACAGGTTAGTATAACTCTCACTCCTCATCAAAGCTGCATTTTTGCACAGGGCGATCATTAAGTAAAACCATAACTGGTCAAATGTAGAGAACACCTAACTGTGTGTACCAATCCTCAATGGACACATTTAAAACACAACCCCTATTCCTAAGGCTCAAGGAACATCACAGAAGAATGGACCACAATATTGTATGATAAGAAGACCAGGAAGAGACATCTGCTGTGAAGTAGTCCATAATAATAATAATGAGATTTATCAGAGTGAAGCTGTACCTACGAAATCTCAACAATATGGTTGCCTAAACAAGAACTTAAAAAATGACAATACCACACACACACACACACACACACACACACACACAAGTGCTGGGTGGTGTCCTTAATCCTAGCACTCAGTAGGAGAGGCAGAAAGATATGAGTTAGAGGTCAGCCTGATCTACAAAGGGAGTCCCAGGACAGCCTGAGCGGTTACTCAGAGAAACCCAATTTCAAAAAGTCAACAACAAAAACAAAATGACAACACCAATTGATATGTTAAAATGGTTGGGGGAGTTGTCAGAAGGCTTCACTCCTAGAAGAGCTACAGGCAAAATATAATTTCTGAGAATGTGTGTGCATGTGTGTGTTTGTGAGAGAGAGAGAGAGAGAGAGAGAGAGAGAGAGA
>LOEQ01008613.1:36717-51246 GCA_001685075.1 Bramus lutescens
AAGTCAACAACAAAAACAAAATGACAACACCAATTGATATGTTAAAATGGTTGGTGCTACTCGCTACTGACGGTTCACACACTTCAGACACTTACAAGCAATATTTTAAACCTATGTTTCATGTTTGATTCATCATGCACAATATTTTAAGCCAAAATAAATTGCTTTAATTATTTTCATTAGCCCTTAAATGAACAATTCTTTTGTCTGACTGGCTAGACAATTGTTTCAGTCTGTTGTCCATTTTCTAGCTGTACCTATGGTAGTATGTTTACAGAAAAATGGTATGTTGAAAATAGTAAAGAAATTTCATTATGCCCTTACAATTGTAATGTTGAAATGCATGGATTCATATCAAACCCTATTGATTTGTTCCTTGGAAAGTAGATGCCCTAAATAAGGATCTTGATGCAATATAGACAAGGTACTGGCATTAATAGATTAATTAGAAGTGATCATCCCCAAAATCTCATCCTTTCTGAAATTCTTTAACACATAAATTCACAATTCCCCTCTAAGCAAATTTCACTCTGAAGTCAGCATTCCACACTGACCTCTTTTGCCATTGAGTTTATTTACTTTTTTTTTTTAAATTTCCTTGTGATAACATGAAGTCACATAAATGCTTGGTTTCATTGTATGGAGTATATATACTTTTACTATTCTCTGATGGAAACCAGATTTAACTGTATTGTGAGTAGATACCAGGATGCATATCTTCAACATTTATTTATCCATAGCTCATTTTACCCAATGCTCTCTTTCCATATTTTAAACCATGCAATGTTTCAATAAGAAGCCATAGAGAGTCCTTTTTTATGTATGGGGAGGACGTTTGAATTACAATCCTGTTTCCAGCATCCACAAAGATTAGATTTCTCCCTTTCCTAAGTGAACATTTAGGAGACCCTTGGATTTAAGTACACATTCATTAGTTAATGTGTCACAATGGAATAGACTCAGGAAAGTATTTCTCAATCCCCAAAGGATCATATGCCATTGAAAAGTGGCAGACAACACAGACCACTTGAATTCTAATTATTTAAACTATTTTTGAAAATAAATCAGCTCCTCAAACAAGTTCTCTAGCATTCTTTCAATTTTCCCAGAGCCTTCAGTGTTTTCCTTGACTTAGTGACTCACCTTCATTATCGCCAGAGTTGTCTTGATCAATTCTTAATTGTAGTGCAGACAAGACTGGCCAATATTTGGAAGGTATTGTTGGCTTTCTGTTTCAAGCCGATCTTGACTTTTAAGATAGATTTATTTTTATTGTATGTATGAGTGTGTAACATAAGGCTGCTTGTTTGTCCCGACTGCTATATCCATATTCATTAAAACACTGCTTGTCCCATTAGCTCTAGCTTATTATTGGCTAACTCTTATTAATTTAACTCATTTCTAGTAATCTGTATACCACCACGTGGCAGTGGCTTACTGGCAAAGATTTGGCATGTCTGCCTTTGGCGGTTCCATGGTGTCTCTCTGACTCTGCTTTCTTCTTCCCAGAATTCAGATCTGTCTTCCCCACCTACCTAAGTTCTTCCCTATCAACAGGCCAAGGCAGTTTCTTTATTCATTGATGAAAGCAACACATAGACTGAAGGACCTCCTACACCATGTGTGTTTTGCCTTTATGTATGTTTATGCAGCACATGTTTCTATGGAGGCCTTAGAAGGCTTATTATGCTTTAGAACTGGAGTTATAGATGTTTGCGAACCAGCATGTAGATCTTAAGCACTGAATCCATGTCCTCTGCAAGAGCAACAATTCACATTGATTGCTGAGTCATCTCTCCAGATCAAGCCATCTTCCTCCTCCCACTAAGACTTATGAGAACTTTGAAAACTGCAGGCAGGTTTACCAATTATCTTTAGGATTTTGCTACACCTGGAATCATTGTATCATGAGCTATTGAGTAAAATTAAATATCTGTTGATAGGTTACTTTACTGATAGAGGAAAGTTCTTAAGACTACTGCTTCCCAATTTTGAGGGTGGAATTTTTCACAAAATTATTTATTTCCTGATATTTATAGGATGACATTCAACACAGATATGGGCAATAATAAGCATTAACATACCATGATCTATAATTTATTTCCACCATCCAGAAACTATGGAGGTACATACTTTATTGAGCTTAAAAATATAGAAAATATTGCCAAATATTTAGGAAGTATTGTTTTAAATACTTACTTCCTTTAATTTAATATAACTTGTTTATTTTCTACCATATCAATTTTATTATAATTAGTAGGTTTAATAATAGGTTTATAAAATTTAGTAATCACCCCTGCACCTAGGGGTGAATGGTATTGTTTATTTATCTCAATGTACACACATTGCATAGATGCTGATATACATAGATGTCATCCTGTCATGGATGCGCAATGAACCGCTCCTCTTAATTTCACAATCTATTAATTACTATAAATTTCTGATATTTTTGTTTATAAGTAATCTTTTTCTCATTTTTATAATTATATAAAGAGTATATAACATATGGTTTTAGTATATACATGTATATTAAAACAATTATTATGTAGAGCAAATTAAAATAACCACCTCATTGAATAGTTGTCTTTTATTTCAATATTTAATAGAAGCAAAAATTTGGGAGTGTGTTCATCAGAGTTCTCTAGAGGAACAGAATTAAAAGAATGTGTGTGTGTGTGTGTGTGTGTGCGTGCATAACTTTCACTCTTCCCCCCTCTATATATGCATATATATGCATACATTTGCATATTCATGAGTAAATTTATTAGTGTGACTCATAGGATGTGGTCTAGCTATTTCTACGATATTTGTCTCAAAACTAAATGTCTGAGAAAGCAATAGTTATTTAGCTCATAAAGCTGAATATCTCTGCTAATCTTCAACACACACTGAAATCCTGAAAGAGGCATACCAGTGAAAGAATGACTCACTAATAATAAATATGAACTTTCCAGTGAGAATCCAGGCAAATATGCCAAAAGCAAAAGCTTTTTTCTTTCACATCCTTTACACAGCTTGCCAAGAGAAGGTATGTCCCAGCTTTAGGGTGGCTCTTCCAACTTCAAATGCCCCAATCAAAAAAATTCCCTGGCATCAATGACCAACTGTAAATAGGGATCACATGTCTTTACTTTCCATAAATGGCCAGTATTCTAACTGTAATCAGCATCAGTACATCAGAGTTTAGCTTCACCTATCATGCACAATGGTCACTTGAAGCCCTCCTTGTCTCTCCAGTCACTGGAGGACATCAGTTTTAATATTTTGTTAATTGAGACAGAGTGTTGAATAGTTCATACTGGCCTCAAACTCACTATGTAGCTAAGCATGACCTTCAGCTCCTGATACCCCTTTCCCCTACCTCCCTAGTTGTGAGACTGGGAGTCTGGCACTCTATTTAACTCCTTGGATGCTATATATAAGTAAAATAAAATATTTCTTCCTTTTGGTGTATAGATTATTACACTTAGCACAATGTCTTCAAGATTGAAGCATGTCTCAAGTCACAGAGCCTTTTTTTTTTAATGCCAGGTAATACTCTATTGTATTAGCTTGCATACAAGTGTGGGGACATAACTAACAATCACAATTCATCTATTACTTTACCCTTAGGTTGTTTCCCTATCTTGGATATTATGACTATTAATAGGAGAAACCTGGTAATGCAGACTACAGGGTAGTTATTTTATTTTATGTGTGACTAGACCAAGAAATGGATTTCTACTAAAACAGCAGCTCTACTTTTTCATTCTGAAGAAACCCCACACCATATGTCATAATGGCATACCTCATTTCAATCCTCCCAACCCTTCATGGTGGTTACTTTTCCCCTCAGTCTTACTGACTCTGTTAGTCTGAGTGTCTCTATCTGATTTTTAAGTTTATCCTCTTTGGATGGCCTTGATTTCTTGACTCTGTAGTTTGAGGGGCTTCTCATTTTCAATAGTTGCTTCCATTACATTCTCTCCTTCATTCCAAAGATTTTGTCAGACTCCCTTGGGCTCTGCTGGTCTTAACTTTTATATTTTCCTTGTTTTGAATATATTCTATATTATAAATTTTTAAATTACAATATTTCTTCCTTTTCTTTCCTCCTTCCAAATCCTCCCATCTCATATAACCCTGACCACTCTACTTCAAATTAATGACTTCTTTTTTCCAATTATTACTGGATGTATATAAGTATATGTTGCTAAATATAACCTTGTCAGTCTGTACAAAAATAACTATATGCATGTTTGCATGACCAACATCTTAGAACTGGATAACCAATTCATGTACTATTTCCCTAGGAGGGTCAGCTCTCCCATTCCTTCTCAACTTTCCTCAGTTGCCTCTAGCTCTTTCTTTATGGTTAAGATCTTATGGGCATTTTCCTGTCCAGTTTGACATGCTCATTGGTGTCATCCTTGAACAGCTTATTTTTGAGGAATCATGTTAATAAGAGTTTATTGGTGCAGCTGCTAATATTACTGAGAGATACAATCTTACAGCAAATCCCCTTATTTATTGAATGTTAATATGTTCCTCAGGTTTTTATTAATGTTATTATTTTCATTTATAGAAAAGTCTAGGATCTTTCAGATTTGGTATGGTATATTTTAATCTATTACATTTTGGTCACTTTCTTTCCTTCTACTACGTCTTCATGTAAAGTGTAAGTTTTTACTAAACATCAGTGATTTAGAAAAGGTTTCTATTACAGTGAAGAATACCAAGACCATCACAACTATTATAGAAAAGACATTTACTTGGGGTGACTCCCTTACAGTTTCAAAGGTTAAATCCATTATCATCATGGCGGGGAGCATGGTGTCATTCAGGCAGACATAGTGCTAGGGTAATAGCTGAGAGTCCTATATCTTGCAGGGAAAATGAAACAGATGGTAACACTGAGAGAACATTAAGCAAAAGACCTCAAATTCCACCTCCACAGTGACACACTTTCTCTACTAAGACCTTACCTACTCCAACAAAACCACACCTCCCAATAGTGCAACTCCTTAGGTGTTTATGGGGGCAAATTTCATTCAAACTATCACAGTCCACTTTCTGGCTCCATAAACTTGTAAAATTCTCACAGTCCAAAATTCATTTATTCCAACTTTAAAAGTCCCCATATTCTGTCACAGTCTCAATGATGTTTCAAAGTCCAAATTTAAAATCTCTTCTGAGATTCACAAATTGATTAATTAAAATTCCCTGTAAAATCAAAGTCACAAAGCAAATTATATGGTTCCATGACACATGGCATAGGATCTACATCAGCATCCCAAAACATAGGTAAGGGATCATAGTGAAGAAATACTCGACCAAAGCAAGGTTGAAAATCAGCTAGACAAGCTCCAAACTCTGCAACCCTGTATCTGATATCTAAATACTTTTCAGATCTCCAACTCCATTCAGATTTGTTGACTGCAACACACCTCTTTCTCTTGGGCTAGTTCTACTCCCTGTTAGCATCTTTCCTCAGCAGATACACCACGACTTTCGCATCTCCAACATCCTGGGTTATTCAAGGCAATTCAGGTTTCATCTTCACAGCTTCATGAAATGGCATCTCTAGGCCTACATTCTAGGACCTCTCTGAAACATGCTTGATCTCAGAAGCTTCATTCCATAATTCTTTTCCTCTATCCTCAACTCTATATCAAGAATAATGTGCCTGAAGGTGTTAAGTTTAGTTGCTTGCTGGGGCTGGAACATGGCATCCTTGTTCTATTCACCAACTTTCTATCCTTCACTCTCCAAGCTTGGCTGTCCTGAAACTGGATCTCTAGACCAGGCTAACCTCAAACTTAGAGATCTCCCAGCCTCTGCCTTCCCTGTGCTGGGAGTAAAGGCTTGTCCCACCACAATTGGCTCTAAGCTTTTCTTTAGTTCCTTTTCATAAGTTGGAAACTTAGCTAGGTGGGATCTTGCCCTAGGATCACCACTCCCACCACACCATTAAGGAATGGAATAAGCAATTTCTTAATCCATTTGTCTACTTAAACAAAGGACTTAGCTCCATGCTATTTCCTGGTATTTTTTTCTCCCCCAAATTTACATTTTGTAATTTATTTTGTTCAACTTGCTCCTTTTTATTATACATCTTCATTAGAGTCACCACTAATAGCCAGAGGACAGAGTCTATACTAGGCTGTTTTGAGATTTCCTCTGCCAACTTAATCAATCTTAATTACTGCAAAACTCTTCAGTTTAACACCAGGCAGACTCTTATCACAAGGGCAAAAGGCAGCTTCTTTATTCATGAAAATATCACAAGAATGATCTCTAGGCAACATACTAAAATTCTTCTCTTCAGAAACTGTATGCGTAAGCCCCTAATAGTTTGAATAACTCTTAGCACCACTGTCTTCCATGTTCCTTCAGTGTGGCACACTAAGCAGCACTTAAGAATGCCATTGCTTTCCTAACACAAGCTCCCGAAGTACTTATTATTCC
This sequence comes from Bramus lutescens, assembly GCA_001685075.1. Taxonomy (NCBI): domain Eukaryota; kingdom Metazoa; phylum Chordata; class Mammalia; order Rodentia; family Cricetidae; genus Bramus; species Bramus lutescens. The sequence continues at coordinate 43,165 of LOEQ01008613.1, forward strand.
AACAAAAATGTGATCTGGTCAGTCACAGCAATATCACAGTCCTTGGCACCATCTTTAGTTTTAGTTAAGATTTCTATTGCTGTGAAGAGACACCAAATCTTTTAAAAACAATACTTAATTGGGAAGGCTCACTTACGTGTTCAGAGGTTCACTCCATGATCATTATTATGGGGAATATGGCAGCATGCAGGCACACGTGGTTCTGAAGTAGTAGCTGTGAGTCCTACATCTTATAGACAAAAGGAAAGAGACTGTGGCACAGAGGGAAGCATAAGCATAAGACCTCAAAGCCCAACTCCACAGTGACACACTTCCTCCAACAAGGCCATACCTACTCCAACAAACCCACAACTCCCAATACTGCCATTTCTTATAAGATTATGGGGACAGTAACATTCAAACCACCTCAGTCAGATAATGTCAATAATTGATTTCCTTGTGTCTGTTCGCTATCACTCAAGATAACTTGTGTAACTACAATATGAGTGAAACTTTCATGTGCAAGATAATAGTATTCACAAATTTATTTATGGAAACCCTTGTAACCCAGGCTATAGGATGAATCCTAATTATTGACAGAACTTCCATCATGGCAATTATAACTTTAAAATACTTGTAATTATCAACACAGCTTGACTTACTGTTTAGTATTACTTCCCAAAGACGCAAGCAAAAACCCCATGTTAGAGAGGCTAGTAGTGGTTATGAGTTGTCTTATCAGTTTAGGGAAGCTTGCATTCAGGCTTGTTCATACTTGATAGCTGTGATAAATGTAGTCTGTGGGTATGCCCTTGTCTTAGTTAGGGTTTCTGTTTCTGTGAAGAGACACCATGACCACAACAACTCTTGTAAAGGAAAAAACATTTAATTGGGGTGGCTCATTTATTATTCAGAGGGTCAATCCATTATCATCATGGCAGGACATGACAATATGCAGACAGGCATTGTGCTGGCAAAGTAGCTAAGAGTCCTACATATTGCAGGCAACAGTAAGTAATCTGTGAGAATGGGTGGCATCTTGAGCATATATGAGACCTCAATACTGCCCCCACCGTGACAGACTTCCTCCAACAAGACCATACCTACTCCAACAAGGCCATAGTAAGATGCTGCTTTTTTTTAATTGATGCAGAATTTTTCATAGCTGCAATGCATTAAATTTGGAGGAAATTTGTGTCTTTTTTCTACAGAAATTAGTTGCAACATCATAACTATGAGTTTCAGTCTTGTTTTACTTTTGAAATTAAGTACAGGTTTGGAAATACCTAATAAATGAAAGAATAATTACCTAAGACAACAGATGAACATACTACAGATAGGATGTCTGATGTTCTCTGTAGGTTCATTTAATTTTAAAAAATATATTCTTGTTAAATACATTATTGTTGTGTATTCTGAGAGATGTTTCTTATACCCCCTTTTTGCTTTTGAATACTACTTGCAGTGGAAGAATAGAGACCCAGCAGTTATTTAATGGGCTCATAAATAAATGTTCATCCAAAGTCAGGTTTTAATGACATAACTTAGAAGGCAGAAGTTTCTGCACTATCAGGAAATAATTTATAATGGTAATAATTGACAAACATAGGGACAAGAGAAGTGACTCAACAATTAAGAACAATTGTTGCTCTTGTAGAGGGCTGGGTTCACTTCCCTGTACCCATATGGTGCCTTACAGCCATCTGCAACTCCAATTTCAAGGATTCCAATGTCTTCTTCTGTCTTCCAAATTTACTATATACATGTGGTTCATAGATATGCACACCATAGAATACAAATACATCTTTTTAAAACAGAAAAATTATAGAAATAAAGTTTAACTTTATATAGTACCTTTATCTCATATATATTTGTTACTGAACTTGCATTAATTTATATATATATATGAATGACAATTTTGATAGGCTGACATGTTCTTTTTAAAATTAATTTCTTTTAAGAAATTCACATGTGGTTAAAACCTCATGATAGAAGCTTTTAGACCAAATCAATTTCCCAAGATGATTACGAATCGCCATGCCATGTCAAGGCTGATCTACACTGACATCACTTTTGAGTTATAGAAGTTAATGCTCTCTACAACAAATGCTTAGAATACAATTTCAATATTTTTCTTCTTATGAAATATACTGTGCAAGCATTATGTGGATTTAGTAAGAGATCTTTTATGTATGAGGGTGCATATCTTTTATAAGTCTGATGGAAAATGTAAAATTGACGGCTTACATGGATTAAGGAGGGGGCTCAAATGTTCAGAGGCCCAAAGTCATCACTTTTCTTCTCATGTTAATGATAGAATTTTCTTTGCTTCTATTACAGTGTTTTACAATCGCAAAGGATTGAACAGTATGTTCTGTCACTTTGAAATTCCTCTTTTCTCTGCCTAAACTACTTTAATGCCCCTTAATATTTAAAATCCAGCCATCGATTACTTAAGAGGAAACAACTGTATGTGCAAAGCTGATGAACTGATGAGCTCAAGACACATGGAGTAGTATAAAAAATACTTGCATGTTAGTTCTAAAGTTAAAGTGTGCTGAGAATGAAACTCAAGACTGTCCTTCAATTGTTGTAAGTCAAAGGCATTCTGTGAATGAGTAATTCTTTCCCGCACTAGTCTTGTCCAGCAGGTCCTTCCTCTACTGCCAATTATCCTCCCAAAGAAAAGAATGACATTGCCAATGTTGTGCTCAAGGACCAGCTGACTCCCTAGTCTTTATTGAGAAGAAGAAGCAAAATGTTTAGATTAGGACATGGTGTAGCCTGCATGTCCAGTTAGTTTCAAAGTCTCATAAAATACTCAGGCAAATATGCAGGCCCATAACACACACTGAATGAAATATTTTTGTAATAAAATCCAGAACTTTTAAAAAACAATGTATTGACTAGAAGAATGTTCTTATCTCTGTGATCTTTGACACTTTTAAAGATCTGAAATTTGAAGGAACTTAAGTAAGATAATATTTTATTTAACTACTGTTTTGTCCATTGGAATAGACTGCGGTCATCGTCACTTCTGTGCCTGTACATGTTCTGAGACAGTTTTGCCTCTTCTTTGGGGTTCACCTCATAGAGAAAAGTAATCCCTGGCCATCTATCCACTCATAAAGTGTGTAATCACCCACTCTACCCATCCCATGCATATACCATTAGACGATTGGCTCGTATATTCTAACATAGTGATTTTATAAATCATGATATGTCACTCCAGTCCTTCACGCATCTAGTTCTGCAGAGTGCCCACTGCTGACTCCATGGTGAAGTCATGTATGTTTGAAAAATTCTTTCTGTTCCTGTCATACACCTTGCGACATAACTAACTTTATCAACTTGACACAGGGTTGAGAATCATCTGAGAAAGGAAAGTCTCAACTGAGGAACTGACTAGAGAATATTGACTTGTGGACAAATGTATGGACAATTGTCTTGACTTTCAATTATTGCATGGGTGCTCACTCCTTTATATACACTACCATCCCTAAAAAATATGGGTGAGGGGTTTAAGGAAAGTCAGCTAATTATAAGACAGCAAGTAGTTTCCCACTATGACCTCTATTTCAGGTCCTTCTTTGACTCCTTTCTTCAGTGATCACCTGAAAGTGTACATACAGCATGTCACCTGTAAGTGTAAGCCGAATGAACTCTTTTCTTCCCCAGGTGTTTTATCATAGCAGCAGACTATAAATTGGGATACTTTGTTAGTATTAAAAATTACTAGAATTCCTTAGTTGTCTGGGGGGAAACCCACAGGGTATATGTGTTGTCCCATTAAATCCATCTCACACAAAGTAACATGTATGTGTGTAACCACGTTTATTTGTATAGGTCATGGAAGATCCAGAGAGGACAGTCCAGCATATTTAAGAACTTAAAGCTGTGAGAAGACATGGGGTCTCCAGGAAACTAAAAGAGATGGTTTACTGTTTAATGACAAGCATTTGCATTTTAATGAAAAGTAATTTGAAACCCTGTTGGGGATAAATATCAAAACTGAAGGGAAAGTGATCCTGGAGACTGAATCTAATGAGCTTTACAACATCTGGCAAGTCAGTTTGTTGTTTGTTTGTTTGTTTATTTGAAAAAAAGAGAATTTAGTTCATAAGATATATAAGTTCTTCCACCTTTAAAATGGAACGGTCTGAAATTCATCACAAGTAAAGAAAGAAAAAACTTTCCAAAAGGTATGAATTTGTTCTAAGTCCCAAAGCAAAAGCATAGGTTACTCACCAACCACAAGCAGATACTCTTCCTCCTAATTCACCACACCAATGGGGATGAGTGTTCATTTTCTACAATGAGTGATATGCTAATGACCATTACTGAGCAATCCACTGCATAAATCAGTCAAGCAGTTCACTAAATAGCTCCCAAGTGTCTTGGAAAGCAATGTACCTATGCAGTCCCCAAGGAGTTACTTCCTTGGCAGAGTTTTGCCCAGTAATTATGGCATTTAGGATAGATAAATGTATTCCATGTTGCAATGAGTCTCCATTCCTGACTTAAAAATGTCAAGTTTTGTTTTTAAAAATGTTAAAATTAAACGAAGGGGAATATGGTCATTATAACGATGTAGTTCAAGCAAGTGGAATCATTAATATCATTTATGCAGGCCTGCTCATACCCATTTGAGATTAAGTCTCAAACCACTCACGTGGGTCAGAATGTCTGCATTTTGTATTCTGTAAATTCTGTGGTGCTTCCATGTGAAATGGTTTTCTAGAAATGGCATACTCTTTCAGGTGTTTGGTAGATTAAGTAAGTAATCCCTAGTTTTTTATAAGTTTTTTAATAGGTATAAATGTGTGTGAATCCTTTTGACATTTTGAAAGTCTTCACTTTTTATGGGCTGTTCATTCTGTAGCAATAATGAGGTTTTTCTTTGTAACTACCTCTGTCTTGAGTGTGGCCTTTTAGAAGGGTTATATTTTATGCATCCCTTATATCTAAATGCTATAATTATACTCAATTCATGCACAATCAATAAGCACTTGCAAAATCAATATTAGTGCTATTTCCAAAATTTGTGCTTTATTCTGTGTGAATGATTCATTTAATAAGAAATAAAAAGTTGTAGAATTCAGATTATTACTGGGACTTCATAATTTCAATTTTGTATTTTGCTTCTAAAACAAGAATGAGAATTAGAGTTTATATAACTTAAATTTTTCAAATTTTAAAGTGGAATAAACATTTTGCCTGTGCAAAAGAAAATATATAGATAAAATGTGTGAGATAATTACAGAAATATGCACCTAATATATTTTAATTTTAATTTATCTAAGAACATGATTTAAACAAAATGTTAATCACTTGGCAAGCATATTCTGTATGATTGACTTATTCAATATGAAACAAAATAAAATATTATAATGTGTCAAGCAAACAGTACAATTATCTGTGAGATGCATTGATGACACTGTGTGTGTGTATGTGTGTGTGTGTTTAATGTATATTATTGCAGATGGGAAGAGTGGTACTATTTTGTGTTTAAGCTAAAATTTGTGTGACCTTTGGCATTGAAATTGTTCTCTTGATTGGGTCTTAAACTCCAGCCTGACCTATAACTCTGAAGAATTTTGAAGTCATTCATTCTCTCAAGTATTAATTTCATTTACTGTGAAGTTTTTCAGCATTATTGGCTTATGGCTTACAAATGCTCAAATCCAGGCAATACTGAAGAAAACCCTACAAAAAATACTTTTTGATTCTCAATAGCCTCTTGTATATGTGCCTAGAAAACAATACCTTCAGCATTAAGCAATGAAAATAGTCAGAAGAATCCAAAGGTTATGCCAGAAATGTGTCATGAAAGTCTATGTATAAGTTGATACACAGTGAGTTTGATTCTGTATCAAGCATTTCTAAGGTCCAGAAGTATCTGACAGACTTCCTGCAATGACTTTTTCTTATCCACTGCTCTGATCCACAGATCTTGTTTTTGTTCTATTTGAAGACACAACTTGTGCCCAATGAGCCTTAAGGTTTTCAAAGAAATTGCAGATTTTTTTGTTGTTGTTATTCCCATATGCCAAATTCTGAGCTGTTATTGAAAATCCAAACCTAGGAACAGATTGCAACCAAAGATGATATGGTTTTCTGATGAGATACCAATATATTTAATTTGAAATCTTATAGGTATGTATAATACTATGTATACATATTAAGTTTGGTAATTTAAAATACATCTATCTATTGAAGAGCAATACAAACACAAAAACATAAAATATGCAACATTGAGACAATGACAGTTTTTCAAAGATATCCTAATGACTGCCAGCACTTTGAGTAAGCCCACATTATGGTTTGAAGATTGTGGTCTCCTCTATTTCAATGTGATGATACTGTTTTTAAAATGCAAGCACATTCATTTTACTTAGCAATTTGCAATACAACATTTTTATTTACATAATCAAGTGCCAATCTGTATAAAATTTCCATTTATAAGTGAAGAAGAAGGGAACATATTAGGTGACGTCAAGATACATATGAAAGAATTGAATGGTGCTCCATCCTGAACTGTATAAAGCTCACAAAAACAACCAATGGCAATTCAAAACTTTGGGTCGCAACAGTAGTGTGGTGGATGCTGTGGGAATGGGTTAGCTCAGTGTTGTTCTCCAGAAGGAATGGATTCGGTGAAGAGGCAGTTTAAAAAGAAGTGTAATTAGCAAGGTTTCAATTTAGTGAATAGAGCTTGCAGGGTACTCCAAGGGGAGGCAGAAATGGGATGCCCTAAGGTGGGGAAAACCTGGAGGCTTCTGCCTTGTAGATTTTAAGGACGCTTAATGAATATGTATGAAAAGCATGTTTGTTAGAGCATCCAGACCCCTAGCAGGGAGTGTTGTGCAGAAGCAGTGCCCCCATCTCTACCTTGACCAGCAGGAGTAAGCACAGTGCCTTGGCTTCAAGGCGACTGGAATAACAATAACACATTAATCAGTCCATTCTTTCTTCTACTAAGCTTTCCTGACTTCTATTCAGCCTCAAACCCTTTCATTGACCTTCTTCGGTGCTTTGCTTCCAACCTTGCAATTTTAACCTTTACATCTTAACATTTATTTAACTCACACGATTGTTTATACCATATCTCTGGACTTTTGTTCAGTGGTGATAGAGAGTGAGTTCAGCTAAGCCTTTTTTTAATAATTTTTTTAAAAATTATGAGTGTTTCTTCTGTTCCTTCTCTTTCTAGCCCCCTACAAGTCCCCCGTGTTCTCTCCCTCAAATATATGCCTTTTTTCTTTTAATTTTTGCTACCTATATACATGAAAATACATACAAACATAAATACATATATACATACATGCATAGAAAACATCTTTAAAATATATAAGACAAAGCTTCTAGGCTTTTTCCCACCTCAGGCTAGTCCACTCAAGCCTCATTTTGGAGTACTCAGCTTTGTGTTACTGCCTAAATGGCTGCTTCCTAATCACACATATCCCTTAAGCTGCCTCTTGAGTTCCTTCCTTCCAGAAGGCAAAAACTAAATTCCCTCTGCCAACACCCCTGTAATTTTCAGCACATTGCTGTCTTGTTCCAAATATATGAATACAAACTGTTCTGTCTCTATTATGTTATCCGTATATGTATGATCTCAGGACTGGCCATTTGGTATTGGATAACCAATCAAGGGGCTCTCCCATGGGAAAGACCATGTCTCCAGTTCTAAGAATTTTTATTTCCCTGCAGTTCTTGTCTTTCTTGAGGTCTCAGAAGTTTCCTTCCTTCCATGTTTGCATGTCTCTTTGCTGCTTGTAAAGCTCATGTTAGGTAGACATGTTGATGCGACTTCATGAGTGTAGTTTTCCTGAGATTTCTCCAAGACAAAATCCCACAGCAAATTTTCTGTTCCTTGCCCTCTTCCAAGCTTTCAATCCCTTCACCCACAAGGATGCCTGAATCTAAATTCATGGTGTTGTGTTGCAAATGCATCAGTTGAGACTGTGCTCCACAAATGTACAATTTGAAGAGCTGTGGTTTTCGGTAATGGTCCGTGTTTTGCAAGAAGTTTCTTTGATGTGGGGAGTGGATTATACTCATCTTTGGGTATAAGTATAAATAGTAAATAGTTAGAATATA
>LOEQ01008615.1:38040-51226 GCA_001685075.1 Bramus lutescens
GGAGCCGGTGCAGCGAAACGGGCTAGACAGCCCTCTGGTCGGGGCCGGCCAAGGCGAAGCGGGGTTTAGGTGACTTGCTGTATCCCGGGGGCCTGTGGCGATTAGCGGAGTCGGAGCTGAAGCGGCGGCGAGAGCTCCCGAGGGATCGGGGATCGTCACTCTTTTTCACGGCTGCTTTCTCCGGGAGAGTGGGTCATCATCGTCTGCTAGAGCTTCCCGGAACAGAGGCTTTGGTTGTATTATCAGTGATTAAAGGAGTGTCCTCTTAAAAATTTCCTCTGCTTAGGCATGCTTTATAGATGTGTTGGAGTGCACCAGAGATCTTTATGTGAGCTTTGCTTTTGGGTGCGTTTCCCAAATGAGTGCACCGTGGTGGTGGCACTCTTTCGGCCCCAAAGAGGCCACATGTCCATAGGCCGCCGCTGTTCTCTGTCGTCAGAGAATACTACGTATTCATCTCATACTAAAGTCATCTGTACTACGAACCTTTTTACAGCTAGTGGCTTCCCTTTTCAATCCAGGCAAAACTTTTCTCCCCTTACAAACGATCCATTGCTAATCATTAACATATTGCCCCAAGATCGAATTTAGTGATCGGTAAATTATTAAGTGCGTCTCCTTATGTTTTGGCTAATTCCTACAGTACAAATAGAAGCTAGAAAGCTTTCTATTACCTCTGGACGAATCTGTTTTTTTCCCATCCTGTTATATTTCACTAGATGACAGTGAAATCTTCTTCGGTTGTTTTTTTTAGGGCTTGTTTTTTTCCCCTACCACCCTGTGAGACAGGGTCTAGGTCTGCAAGTCTAGCTGGCCTGGAACTACTTTTGTATAGATCAGTTTGACCCTGAACTCACAAATCCTCCCGTCTTCCTGAGTGCTGGGATTAACCACCACATCTGGCTAGAACGTATTTTCTTAAACAGTTTAGCAAGCAATATATTAAACACCCTGATTCAGCAAACATTAGAATAAGGCACTAGTTTTTATTTTCATTATTATTACGTGGTGGGGGAAGGCATGTTCCTTGGCATTTGTGTAGAGCTCAGAGGACAACTTTCAGAATTAGATTGTCCTGTAGGTAGAATTTAGGTCATCGGGCTTGGCAACAAATACCTTTTCCCCCAAGTCATCATTCCAACCCAGGCACTAGCTTCTAGCAAATGTTAGTAAGGACTCTTCCAATTAGAGACTCTGTTATGCTATGTTTTGTTTTGTGGCAGGGTGTCATTGTAGCCCAGACCTGCCTTGAATTCCCTACATTGGTACTTCCACTGTCAAAGTGCTGGGATGAATGAAATTGTAGAAAATCTTAAGTGCAAATTCTAGTCGATTCTTTCTCTCTTTCCCCCCTCCCCTCTCTATCTCTCCTTCTCTCCCTCTCTCTGTCTCTGTGTGTGCGCACGCGCATCTCTACCTAGGTCTCTCTTCTATGGTTACATTAGTTTTAACAAAGACTGGTGTCTCAAAAATGCGAATAATAGAAGCAGTACAGAATTAAGAAAGAAAAGATTGCCAGGTGGTCCGTGCCTTCAATCCCCAAATTCAAGGGCAAGGGCAGGCGGGCTCTGAGGTTTTGTTTTTGTTTATTTCTTTTTAAGACTGCCTGTGTAGCCTTGGCTGGCTTTGAACTCGGGTCATCCTGCCTCTGCTTCCTGGGTGCTGGAACTAAAAATTATGCACCACCATGTCTGGCTCAGATCTTTAAGTTTTAAGCCAGCCTGGCCTACATAGTTCAGGCTAGCCAGGGTTACATAGTAAGACCAAGTATTAAAAAAACCAAGAAGGTGGAAAGGGTGCTGGAGAAATGACCAAGTGGTTAAGAGGCCTTGTTGCTCTTCCAGAGGGACTTGATTGATTCCTAGCACCCACAAGCAGCTCAGAACTGTCTCTAGCTCCTGTTTCTGGGGCTCCAAAGTCCTCTTCTGGCCTCCAGGGACACCAGGTATGCAAATGGTGCACATGCAGGCAAAATGCCTATACACATAAAATTAGGCATGTGTGTGAAAATAATAGTAATAATTTTTAAAAAAATATTTATTTTACTGGTGTTTTAGCCTATATGTATAAATGTGTGAGGGTGCTGGATCCTGGAATTATAGACAGTGAGTTGCCATATGGGTGCTGGGAATTTGAACCTGGGTTCACTAGAAAAACAAGTCAGTGCTCTTAACTGCTGAGCCATCTCTCCAGCCCCGTAATAATTATTTTAAGTGCTCATATTACCGCTTAATTTAGCCTAACTTACTTATTCTTTGAGACAAAGTCTTGCTTAATATCACAAACTGGCCTGAAATTTACTATGTAGCCCTACTAGGTTTGTATTTGTGACAGTCCTGCCTCACTCTCCTAAATGCTAGGATTACAGGTATGAGCCACCATACTTGATATAATGTATAGCATTAATGTCCTTGAGAAGTCAGTGAAAGTGTCATTGCTCTTAATAGAAAAAAAGCACTTATGCTGAATGTGGCAGCTCAGCCTAACAATTGGGAGGCTGAAGCAGGGGGATTGTTGTGAGTTTAAGACTAGCATTTAGTTGGACGTTGGTGGCCCATGACTTTAATTTCAGCAGAAGCAGACAGATCTCTGAGTTTGAGGCCAGCTTGGTCTACAGAGTGAGTTCCAGGACATCCAGGACTGTGGAATAAGATTTTGTGTACAAAAAAATCAGAGAAGTAAAAGCCAGTCATAGTGACACATTCTTTAATCCTAGCACTTGGGAAGTAGAGCCAGAAAAGATCTGGAGTTCTGCACCAGCCTGCCCGGGGTAATTGAGACTCTGTCAGAAAATAAAAATCTTGCTGAGAAGGTGGTCCTGTGGGTTTACTCCTCTGTTGCCAAGCTGAAGGCGACTTGTGTTCAGCCCTCTGATCTGACCTTCATCCAAGTGCCTTTTTATGTGCACCCACAATAGCAAAGTTAAAATGTAATTTAAAGACATGGAAGATAGGGGAGATGTCTCATTTAGTAAAATGTTTTCCATGAAAACATGAGCACCTGTGTTTAGATCGCCACTGTTGCCATGAAAAGCCAGCTGTATATCTCTGATCTGAGTGCTGGGGTGGGGGAGACATGCAGACCTCTGTGCCATGCACTGCGCCACTGTCTGCGCTCTATGTGCTAGAATCCAGTTTGCGAGCTTCGGGCAAGGGGCTGGAGGTTGAGAATACACACGCAGAGGCAGACCGACACACGGACCTCAGTCACTGGTACAAAAAGCCCATCTTTAATAGCACCATGGAGGCTTAAATATCCAACAGTCAATGGCCAACAGGTGAAAATCCCATCCTCTGATCCTATAAGGAAGGCACAGCTTTTAGTAACTCCAATTAGATGGTTCTAGCAGGGAAGAGTAGCTGAAGGCCAGGACTCAATTAGTCCCAACACCTCTGGAACTCACTTGTGAGCCAGCCTCGCTAAATAGGGTTTGTGGGCAGCAGAGAGAGCTCAGAACTGCCTATAACTCCAGTACTAGGGGATCTGGCATCTTATGGCCTCTATGGGGAGTGCAAACCTGTGCACAGACACATATACGTAAAATTAAAAATAAAGATAAAATCTTTAAAAAGAAAAAAGTGTAGCCCTGACAATAACAAGATGATTCACAGCCTGTGTTTCCTGCTAAGCCTGACGATCTAAGTTTGATCCTTGGTGCCCACATGATGGAAGAAGATATCTGACCTATGCAAGTGGTTCCTTGATTTTCACATGTGTGCATGGCCCCCATAAATGACAGAAAATAAATACAGGCAAAAATGCACTTACTGGTATTCACTGAAAATTTCATATTCTATTGAAAGGCGTTCAGGAAACCCTTCCATAGACTAGTACCCAAGATCTTTAAGCAGAGTAGTAGTTCTGTGCTAGCACTTTATTTTCCAAACACAAGAGCATTAAAATGGTGTTACAGTAAAAGCAAATCAGGAAGAATTTGAACTTCATGCTTTCTTAGGATCCTAGAGCATTTGTTTCACCATTCCACAGAGAAGGCTGCAGATGAGATTTCTGCTGCAAAGACTTGAGGATCTCTTTGGACGCTCATATTTTGCTCTCATGTTGGCTTCTTGGCTTAGCAGGTAGTGTGTCAGTCTCATAATCTGAAGGTCATGTTCCCTCAAACCTATTAAGTGCTAGGTGCTAATTTTTCACACTGAAGATAACTGTTTAAAGACAACACTAAGCTGGGCACTGGTGGCACATTCCTTTAATCAAGCACTCAGGAGGCAGAGGCAGGGAGACCTGGTCTACGGAGTGAGTTTCAGGATAGCCAGGGTTACACAGAGAAACCCTGTCTCGGAAAACCAAAAGAAAGGAAGGAAAGAAAGAGAGCTCATTAGGGTCCACCCTGGTGAGAAGTAGTAAGTGATCTAGCAGATAAAAGCAGAAGGGGGAGAGGTCTAGTAAAAGGCTCAGCAGGTACAGGTGCTAGCCAAAGCTTGGCAATCCGAGCTCTATTTTTGGAACCCTTGTGCAGGTGAAAGGAGGACTGATTTCACATGCTTCTCTGCCAAAACACGTGATGTGACATACACACACAACAGTAAATAAATGTTTTGTGTGTGAAAGCAAGCGGTGTAGCTCAGTTGGTAGAGTGCTTGTTTGGCATGCATGAAGCCATGGGTTCAGACCCCAGCAAAATTAGGGTATAATGGTACATGCCTGGAATCTCAGCATTCTGAAAGTAGAAGCAGAAGGACTAGAAGTTCACTAATATCCTTGGGTCCATAATTCGAGGTTAACCTGATCTGTGTAAGACTTGTCTCATAAACAAGTGAGAGAGTTACCGATAAGAGGATTTGAGGATGGGAGGCAATGTGATCAAAATATATTGTATATATATGTATGAAATATATATATATGTATGAAATTGTGGTGGAAAAGATAAAAAGGTTTTAAAATTATGTGCACTGTTGTTTTGCCTGCATGTATGTCTGTGTGAGGGTGTCAGGTCTTAGAATTATAAACAGGTGTAAGCTGCCATGTGGATACTGGTATTTGAACCCTGGTCCTCTGGAAGTGCAGTCAGTGCTTTTAACTGCTGAGCCATTTCTCCAGCCCCTTGTTGTTTTTTAAAGTGCTTAATACAAAGCTAGTATTAAGCATAGGATGCTGTGTGAATGAGTATTCTTGGTACTATAATTCTCAAAAAGTTGGTGTGTGTGTGTGTGTGTGTGTGTGTGTTTGCATGTATTTCTGTGCACCATGTTTGTGCCTCATGCTTTAGCAGGCCAGAAGAGAGCATCAGATCCCTGGGACTGTAGTTACATTACAGATGGCGTATCATCATATGGGTTCTGGGAATCAAACCACGGTTTTCTGGAAAAGCAGCCTGTGCTTTCAACTGAGCCATCTCTCGAACCCGAATAGTGAAGTTCCTTGAGAAAGGAGGGTCTAACAGTCTGGAAGCACAAGTTGGTCCACTGAGAAATTATCAAGGGATTGGAAGAAAAATAGTGTTTCGGGGAAATACATGTGCACAAGCATTAACTACTGAGGGAGAGCTGCGAACAGTGTAGTCTAGGGCTGAGTTTGCTCTGAAGTTGAAGTGTGGGGGAATAAGACAGAGCCTAGAAGGCTCTTGTAGATCAGAATTTCAAAGACTACTAGAGATTCGCCAAGGAAATTTAAACTAGAAGTTTATATTTTTAGTAAGATCTTGTTGGTTGGATAGTGCTAAGTGTAGACAGCACTGGGAAGTCTGTCAAGTTGAACATAGGCAGTGGCAAGAGAAATAGAGAGAAAACACAGTTGAAAAGCTAAGTAGTGATGTGGGAGGTGAGGTATGCTGTGAATATGTCCTATTGCCATTGGTTAATAAAGAAGCTGTTTTCAGTCAGTGGCTTAACAGAGTAAAGCCAGGCTGAGAGATATATAGAGACAGTAGGCAGAGTCAGAGGGAAGCCATGTAGCTGCCTGCTGGAGCAGACTCCGCTGGAACCCACTGGAACCTTGCCGATAAGCCACAACTTCGTGGTGATACATAGATTAATTTAAGTTGTAAGAGTTACCAGAAATACACTTAAGCTATTGGCCAAACAGTATTGCAAATAATAGAGTTTCTGTGTGATTATTTTGGGAATCTAGGTGGCCAGGAAATGAACAGTCTCATCCAACAAAGTAGATCTGGGGAGATGGCTCTGCAAGTAGAAGTGCTTGCCATAGAAGCCTGACAACCTGAGTTCATTCCCTAGAATCCTGTGGGAAAAAAAAAAGTTATATCATAGCACTTGAAAGGCAAGATAGCAGAGACAGGAGAATCAGCTGGAAGCTCTTAGGTTACCTAGCCTGGAGTACACAGCACAGGGACCTTGCTTCAAGGCTAAGGCAAGAACTGACTCCTGAAAGTTGTTCTCTGACCTCTGTGCCCAGGCCTTGGCATGTTGTATGTGTCTTCACTGAATCCACAAAGTTAAAGTAGATGTTACTTTTAAGATACTGAAATACCCGAATGTGATGTGCAGAAGAGAATTCATCTATCTATAAATTCAATTAGAACTTAGAAACATAGTTGCTCTTGAAGGTTTGAGACCTCTAGGTCTATTCATCAAGATTTTCCAGATAATCAGGCATAGTGGCACATGCCTTTAATCAGGCAAGTCTACATAGTAAGCATAGTGAGACCCTGTCTCAACAAAACAAATTTTATCCAGTAGCATGTAGATGTTTTGGAAATGCTGAGGGCCAAGGATGTCATCTTGACTGCCAGCAGTGTCTTTAAAAGTAGGTAGTGAAAGGAAGCTTGCAGTGAAGACTGGAGACTAATAACTAAGAAAGTAGGAAAGAAAAGTTGTTAAAGAATATGGAGAGTTGATAATCCACAGGGCCACTTGCTACATGTGGAGCAAGTACAATCAAGGGCTCATTGAATTGAGCTACCGAAGATCAGATTTTTATTTTCATTCATTTATTTATTTATTTATTTTGGTTTTTTCAAGACAGGGTTTCTCTGTAGCTTTGGAGATCCTCCTACCTCTGCCTCCCAAATCCTGGGATTAAAGGCATGGGCCACCACCGCCTGGCTGAAGATCAGATTATTTAAAGGCAATTTCAATGCAGTATAGTTGTGCCGAGTTGGGAACAGAAAGTTGGGAAAAGTGCAGATAAGTGTAGATGTTTGAGAAACAACTTGAAGGGAAGAAGTGAGGAGATGTGGCTAAAAGGAAACAAAGTTATTTCTCTTCTTCAGCTCTTTAATGACTGTTTTCCCAGGCCCACAATGTAAAATTCAGCCTTTCTGTCTCACACTGCCACTGATGGTGCCTCTGTGGCTTTACTTCCCATGGCAATTTTCCTTTTTTCCCCACTGTGTTCTGTTCTTGGAAATGTGTGTATTCACCTTCCCCTTGAGGCCTCTAGAATGTAATTTCCTTTGCACAACTGCTCCCTCTTTCTTTCTCCTATTGCTTAACACCTCCTACTCGTGTCTGAAGTTGCACTTCCTTTGGGAAGCTTTCTAGCCCACCAGCCCATGCTGGATATATATATATGAGCAACCCATCCAGGTTGGAGAAATGGCTCAACTATTAAGGGTACTTGTTTCTCTTGCAAGGGATCTGGCTTTGCTCCCAGCATCCAAATGGCAGTTCACAAATGTTTGTAACTGCTGTTTAAGTGAGTATTCTGCTTTATTACAATAGGTGATATTTGTGATAATGATTTTTATGACTTCTGCTTTTTATTTTGGTGATGCTGAAGGAGCTAGGAAAAGAACGGATTTTTCTTGAGCAAAAACCAGATGCTCAGCTTTTAACTGAACTTTGAATATGAGAACTTTTACTTCATATTTTACCATAATTTTGCAGGGAAGAATAAATTGAATAGTTTTGGTTCAAGGTCTGGCCTCTTAAGTCGTTTTTTTTTCTTCAAGACAGGATTTCTCTGTGTAGTTCTGGAACTCACTCTGTAGATCAGGTTGGCCTTGAACTCACAGAGTGCTGGGATTAAAGGTAAGCACCACTGCCTGGCCGCCTCTTAGTCTTTTTATTTCCTACAAAGTTACTTTTAGAACATCACTTTTGGAAATAGTTGTGGCCCTTGAGGAGAGAGGATCTTAGAAGGCAGTCTGAGCAAGGTAGCTAGGTTTTAGGTCAGCCTCTATCATTTAGCATCACCCTGTTTTAAAACAAACCATCAAACCCCCATGATTTAGTAGTAGGAAGAGTTTCTTGGGTTGGTTGGTCTTTTTTTGGTACAAGGTCTCACTATGTAGCCTTTGCCTGCCTAGAACTCACAATATAAGCCAGGTTGGTCTGCAAAGAGATCATCTTCTCCCTTCCTAGTGCAAGGACTAAAGTCATGCACAACCATTCCTGACTTATTTTTTGACTTTTTGTTTGTTTGTTTTTGAGATGGTTTCTCTGTAGCCCTGACTGTTCTGGAACTTACTATTTAGATCAAGCTGTCCTCAAACTCAGGAACTCAGAGATTTGCCTGCCTCCTCGGCCTCCCCCGTACAGGGATTAAAGTAATTCACCACCATGCCCAGCTGACTTGTTTTTGTTTGTTTTTGTGACAAATTTTCAATCTGTAGCTCTTTCTGCTTTTGGAACTCATTATTTGGCTCAGGATACCCTTGAACCAGTATTACAGACCTGGGTTATCATATCTGGTGAAAGTTGTTGGATTTGTGTGTTTTTGTTTCTTTTGGGGGTTCTAGTAATTAAGCCCATGGCTTCAAGCATTCTAGATAGATGTTCTACCACTGAACCATAGCCACAGTTACCCACCCCTCCCCATACACATTTTTTAAAGATAGGTAGGTTACTGGCCTTCAACGTGCTTTAGCCTCCAAGTAGTTGGGTTTGCAGGCCTAGGCCACCAGGATGGACAAAGTGAAAGTTCTTGATTTACAGAAAGAAAAAAACAAAATGCTTCAGTTGATAGCTAAGGCTAAATCTTATGTCTGAGGAATTGGAAAGATAAAGATATTTGCTGGTTTTGCTGCTGTATTGAAACTGAACACTCACTAGTCAGAGCCATGGTGTTACTATAAGTGCAGTAAGATGGAAAAGGACTTAAATTGCAGAACTCATTACTATTCAGCATCATACATCCACTGGGGAGTTAGGAATAAACTCTTATAGGATAAGCCCCTTGTATTTATGTGCTCATCTATAAAATTACCACTGAGGTTATCCTTGTGTTATAGTGTGATGTGTTGCTGTTAGCTTTTATTTTTGCTGATAAGAATCCTAGCTTCTGGCTGGGCGATGGTGGCACACGCCTTTAATCCCAGCACACGGGAGGCAGAGGCAGGCAGATATCTCTGTGAGTTAGAGGCCAGCCTGGTCTGCAATACCTAGTTCCAGCACAGGCTCCAAAAACTACAGAGAAACCCTGTCTCAAAAATCAAAAAAAGAAAAGGATGTATATTACTTTATTAAAGATGAAAACCTTTCCCCCGTCTTCAATAAAATCACAAATAAAAACTCAGAGTAATGCTAGGCATAGTGATGCATGTCTTTAAACCCTCAGGAAATAGGGGACACTAGATCTTTCAGTTTCAGGCCAGGCAGGGCTATACAGTAAGATCCTGTCTCAAAAAAAACAAAAGAAACATCCTCTGACCACTTAGTAGCATGGTCCGTTTGAGTGTTGTGATTACAGGTTTGAACCATCACACCTTTATAGTTTTTTTGGAACAGCGTCTCATTGTAGCTCATACTGACTTCTAACTGAATAAACTGAGCCTGACTTTGAATTTGTAATCCTTCTGCCTTCCAAAGTGCTGTAATCACAAGCATATATACCACCATGCTCAGAAGCATTGGTTACTTCAACAAACAAAAACACTTGTAAACTAGGTGTGGTTATGTGCACATGTAATCCCAGAATTTAGAGGTTTGAGGTCAAGAGGTTTGCCGTGAATTTGAGACCAGTCAGGGTTATAAAACAATAACCCTTCTAAAAACAAACAAACCAATCAGGCATGCCTTTAATCTGGATATTGCTAGCACATGCCTTTAATCCCAGCACTGGGGATTCAGAGGCTGGTGGATCTCTGAGTTCTACAGAGTGAGTTCCAGGATGAGTTCCAAAGCTACAGAGAAACCCTGTCTTGGGGATGGGATGGGGGGAACCAACCAAACAAAAACTTTGCAAGAAATGTTAGCCCATTTAAGTTGATACAATGTAGAAAAAAATTATCATTTGACACAGTAAGGTTTTTTTGTTATGTGTATAAGTGTAGTCAGTTTGTACCATGTGTATATAGAGGTCACCTAAAACTTGGGAGTATTTCTCTCCTATAATTGGTTCTAAGGATCAAACTCAGGTCATGTCTTAGGGTTTCTATTGCTCTGAAGAGACATCATGACCACGGCAACTCTTATAAGGGAAACATTTAATTGAGGGGGGCTCAATTCTAGTTTCACAGGTTTAGTCTATTATCACGATGGAGAGCGTGGTGGAATGCAGGCAGATGTGATGCTTGAGTAATAGCTGAGAGTCCTACATCTTGCAGGCTGCCTGTGAGATTGTAGGGGCTATTGCATTCAAACTACCACATTCTACTCCCTGGCTCACAAAACTTTGAACAGTATCATGATGCAAAATTCATTTAGATCAACTTTGAAAGTCCCCATAGTTTATCACAGTCTCAACAGTATTTTAAAGTTCAAAGCTCAAAATCTCTTAGCTGTAATCACCTGTAAAAATCAAAATCAAAAAGCAGATCACATGCTTCCATCATATAATGACACAGGATATACAAAATGCAGGGAAATACTGGACTTAAAGCAAGACCAAAAAGTCAACTGGACAAACTCCAAACTCTTCATCTCCATGTCTGAAATCAAAATGGCTCTTGAGATCTCCACCATTCAATTTTCTTAAAGACTGCAGCACACTTCAAACAACAACAAAGACTGCTTCCACTCTTAGCAGCTCTCTTCAGCAGGTGTCCCACAACTCAGGCATTTTTTTTTTTTATTTGGAGTGGGGCTCAAGGCAGGGCTTCTATACATAGCTCTGGCTGTCCTGGAACACACTCTTTAGATCATGCTGACCTGGAACTCACAGAGATCCACCTGGACTCTGGCATTTCTAGCATCTTGGGTTCTCTAAGGCAATCCAGGTTTCAACTTCACAGCTTCATGCAATGGCCCCTCTACTAGGCCTCCATTCAGGGACACCCTTGACACATGTCTGGCCTTAGCAACTTTATTCCATAACTCCTTTCTTCTATCCTTAACTCTAAAGCCAGAACCATATGACTGAAGCTGCCAAGTTCTGCTGCTTTCTGGGGCTGGAACATGTGGCCCCCCTGTTGAGTTACATCTTCACCAGCTTTCTGTCCTTCACTGCCTAAGCTTGGCTGTCCTGAAACTTGTTCTTGTAGACTGGGCTGGCCTCAAACTCAGAGGTCTGCCAACCTCTGCTTTCCTAGTGCTGGGATTAAAGGTGTACACCTCCACACTTAACTCTAAACTTTTCTTTAGTTCTTTTTCACAAGTTGGAAACTTTGCTGGGTCATTCCCTTTATTCATTTCTTAATCCATTTATCTCCTTGAACACAGGATTTAGCTCCATTCCACTTTTTGGTGCTCTTTTTATCCTCAGAATTTACCTTTTGTAATTTACTGTGCTCAACTTGCTCTTTTTCATTTTAAATTTTCATTATAGGTGCATCTACTTAAAAATACATTTCAGTATGTAATGAAGCAGAAAGATTTTAACCAAAAGGGTTTGCTTATCCCAGTTCCAATAACTGCACTGCAGTAAATTCCCCTCCTCCTAGAATTTGTAGTTTGGATGAGTTATTACTTACTTCAAGTTATAAGATCTGTCTCCCATACACACACTCTCTCTCTCACACACTCTCTCTCACACACACACGTACACACATCATATTTCAAATATTGAGCTATCCCCAAAATTACGTGTAAACATAAACACATCTTTACTTCTGTATATACATTTATAAAAAACTGCATAGTCTTGTATTCAAATGTTCCTTACCACCAATATCAGGTTCCCTTTCTTTAAAATAAGCTCTTGTGTATTCCTTGCTGGCCTGGCACTTGCCATTGTAGCTGAGGCTACCTTCAAAGTCAAGGCACTCCTCACTCTCCCAGGTGCATGTGTCACCTATGCCCAACACTCCGGTGATTTTTTTTTTAAGATTTATTTATCTATTATGTATACAGTGTTCTGGCTGCATGTATGCCTGCAGACCAGAAGAGAACACCAGATCTCATTACAGATGGCTGTGAACTCTCATGTGGTTGCCAGGAATTGAACTTAGCACCTTTGGAAGAGCAGGTAGTGCTCTTAACCACTGAGCCACCTCTCCAGCCCCTGTGTTCTTATTTGATATGCATAGTATTATAAGTGATTTCCCCTTTTTGCCTCAAACATGTTCCTGTGTTACACCTAGCAAGGCAAATTTCCTTTTCNTCCTTCCTTTTTTGATCTGGTTTTTTGAGAGGGTTTCTCCATGTACCTCTGGCTGTCATAGAACTTACTCTGTAGACCAGGCTGGGATTAAAGGTTTACCCCACCATCCAGCAAGCAAGGCAAATTTTTATTCAACTGTATACCTGTATGTAGGGCTTTTAAATAAGTTGCTGCCAAGAACATACCAAAGATAAATGAGCTATATTAGCTATTAATAGGTTATGTAAAATTTATAGTGTCTCAGGGTGTATTTATGTGGTTTTAGAGTTTATAAATCCATCATATGAGGGAGCCAAGTGAATTTGGCAAGATTGGTGTAATAGTACTGCATGTTCCATTTCTATATTGAGTAGAATCATATTATGACCTTAAGTGAAAAAAATCCGACACATAAGTTGAGGCAACATTAAACTTTCTAGTGCTTTTTTTCTCTCTAAATGCACATTTTCAATGTCTTTCTGTCCTGTAGTGATAGGAGCGGCGGGCTAGCCTGCTTTTCGTCCCTCCCGGCTCCCACATGCTTAGCCCTGGAAATAATAACACGGAAACTGTATTCATTTAAACACTGCCCAGCCCATTATTTCTAGCCTCTTATTGGCTAACTCATATATTCATTTAACCCATTTCTAATAATCCTTATTGCCACTTGACTGTGGCTTACCCGGATGAGTCTAACGAGTGTCCATCTGTCTCAGGCAGGAGAATCATAACTCTGCTTTCTTCCTCCCTTAATTCTGTTCTGTCTTCCCCGCCTACCTATGTTCTGACCTATCAGGCCAAGCAGTTT
>LOEQ01008615.1:53252-67385 GCA_001685075.1 Bramus lutescens
AAGGCAGTTTCTTTATTAACCAATGAAAGTAACAGATAGATAGAAGACCCTCCTACATCACTGTCCCACATGCTCTTTTTCACTGTAAACTTGAATGAGAGCAATCAGTAATAATGCTGTTTTGAAGTTTCCTTCATAAAGAAGAGATTATTTTGCTGCTGATATTGATTCAGTTTTCACACTCCCTCTTCCTAAACCTTAGGTGTGTAGGAATGTTGTAGACTTACCAGCTAGCTGCCTAGCCCCTGCTCAGTTCTCTGCATTTTGACCAGTTGTAATTTCTGTATTGGTTTTGTCTGCTACAGGAAGCTTCTTTAATAAGCTGTGAATGCTATACTTATCTGTGGCTATAAAAGTAAATATTTAGAATGGGGTTGGAAATTAAACTTTGATCTTTTTGCAATACCAGTAATTTGTTATAGTATATACATATAATTGTCTCTAGGCTAAACAATAAGAACTAGCAATTGACAGACAAGATATGTGGAAGATGGAATTATACAACAGAACAACTAAAGAGTCTAGTGAAGATGTTATGGAGGGAGTCCCTGCCCATTTTTTTATCACCACCACCCCATAAAAGAAATCATCAACAAATTTTATTTGTTCATATTTTCATTATTTTATTTATTAAATTATTTATTGAGTGGCCTGTAATTCAGTGATCCAACTATCTTTAGCTCTTTGGTGTTGAGATTAAAGGCACCTGCCACCATACCAATAAATTTTTAAAAATCCTATTTATGGTCACATAATTTGTAAAATTTCTCAGAATAAACATTTAGCATACTTTTCTTGAAGAAAAATGAATGAAAATATGAGCTGTAGCACAAGTGTGGTGAGTAAATAGAAGCAGACTTACTTTCATTTCCATATAGTTAGACTTTACCATTAAGCTTTAGGAATAAAATTTGACAGTCTTGGTGACAAATGAGTCTTTTAAATAGAATTATTCTATGATAGAGCAAGTGTAACTGGTGAATGTTAAGAATTAAGAAGTGGTACTAAGTTAAATAATGATTTGGAAAGCATAAAATTAAATTTCTCTTGTACTTTTTGGTTTTTGAGACAGAGTTTCTCTGTGTAATAGCCCTAACTGTCCTCGAACTTGCTCATGTAGACCAGGCTGGCTTCAAACTCACAGATCCTCCTGCCTCTGCCTCCCAAGTGCTGAGATTTAAAACCACCACTGCCCTACTCTTGCACATTTAAGGGTGGCAATAGTGTTTTAGATCTTGCAGGAGTATTACAATTAGGTTTAGATTAGAAACGTGTATTATGTTCCATTATTAAAAACTTCCGAGGGTTAAGGGGGTTTTACAGTATCAATCAAGTCAACCCAAAGAGAGAAACACTAAGGCAAAAATAGAAAATAAGTCACAAAGTAGTATTGATGAAATCAACAATGATCTTGTTTGGAAATACCAATGGAAAAAGTTAATTGTAAAAATGTTTTACAACTATGATACTCAATTTATATGTTGGATTTATGGTGCAGTTATAGCTTATAGACATTTATATCTAAAATAACTACAAAATCTTTAATTTTTTATAAATATTTTCTGTCCTCTAGGTGGGAGTGGGGGCCTGCTAAGGACTAATTATTGAATTTAGGGTTACTAGGAATTAGATAGAAATTTTAACAAAATATATGTTGAAGATTTGTTTTTTTACTGAAGGCCAAAGGGTAAAATTAAGAACTAGAAAGTGGAGCTGGGCGGTAATGGAGTATGTCTTTAATCCCAGCACTTGGGAGACAGAGACAGGTGGATGTCTGTGAGTTTGAAGACAGCCAGGACTATTACATAGAGAAACCCTGTATCGAAAAAAAAAATAAGTAAACTAGAAAGTGGCCTTTTCCAAAATGTAGTGCTTATAGATCTTTAGGAAGGTTGATGCATCAAGAATGAATATTTGCGGGGTGGTGGTGGTGCACACCTTCAATCCTGTACTTGAGAGGTAAAAGCAGGTAGATAGATCTCCATGAGTTTGAGGCCAGCTTGGTCTACAGAGTGAGTTCTAGGATAGCCAGGACTGTTTCACAGAGAAACCCTATCTGGGCAGGGGGGAGAATGTTTGTGTTAAATATATAATAGATATTATTTTAAATATATATATTTAGAGTCATGTGAGCAAAGTCTGAACTTTCTTTTTTTTGTTGTTTTGTTTTGTTTTTATTTTTTGACATAAGGTTTCCCTGTAGCTTTTTGGGGCTTAAAATAAGTGCTTAATGCTATTCTATATTGGCTAGGAGGTTATGTGTTGCTATATAAAATCTAATAGGGATATTAAAATATATTTTTGTTATTTTAAGGAAATTCGAAATGAGTCCCATGACTATCCTCATAGAGTGGCCAAGTTTCCAGAAAACCGAAATCGAAACAGATACAGAGATGTAAGCCCATGTAAGTACTGTGGCTTTATGTGCATGTGTGTTTTTCAGTTTGTTTTGGAGACACGGTACACTGGAAATAGAGGGTTGGGGGTATATTGACTAGTACAGCAATTTTTTAAAATGTATATACTTTTTTGTTTTCTTTGAGACAGGGGTTCCCTGTATAGTCCAGGCTGTTTTGGAAGTTACTGTGTAGCACAGACTGACCTCAAATTTGTAGCAGTCCTCTTGTTTCAGCCTCCAGAATGTTGGCCACCACAGCAGGTTTAATAACTACATGTCTGTGCACATGTGTCAGGTGTCTTCCTTGATTACTCCTCACCTTATACAACGGGGTAGGGTCTTTGCTTGGACCCAGAACTCTATTTTAGCTAGTCTGGCTAGCCACACAGCTCTATTATAACTTGTACTGGGATTGCAGTCAGGCTGCCATATCCACATGGCCTTTTATATGGGTTCTAGGGATTCAGAAGACATTCCTTACGCATAAATGGCAAGAACTTTTCTTAGTCATCTTCTCGTCCCTCTTTGGTTTGAGGAGCATCTGGTAAAATTCAACAGTGAATCCATTTCTTGGTCTCAGATGAAGGATCCTTGTTATTCTTGCTTCCTATGACATCCTAAGTATTTCTTAGTCTTATCTAGGGTTCCTTAGCTTACCAATGAAGTGACCTCTGCCAAATCTTTTTCTTCTTGTACAGCTCACTCTCCAGGATCCATAGCCACTTCCTGTGTTTCTTGTAATCCCCTCTCTTCAGCAGAGCCTTCATTTAATCAGAGTGACCTAATGTCTCTCACAAACACCATGCAACACCAGCCTTCGAGTTCCTAGACTTCTTCAGCACTGTCTACTTTGACCAACTTCAGTATTTTTGCTTAGGAGAAAGAAAGGATTGCTTATTTTGCAGCAGTACTTCCTATGTCTTCTGTGGTATCCTCCAATGTGTGAACCTCTTGTCTCAGCCTCCTAAACCACACCCAGCTTTTAACCTTGAAATCTTAAATTCTGCTGACTTGAAGGTTACTTTTCGTCTGCCAGCACTGTTTTTGCTGTTTATTGTTTTGTTTCATTTTGCCTTTTTTTTTGTTGTTGTTGTTATCAACTATTTCCCTTGGTGTGTATATACTTTTTTTTTTACAGCACTGGGTTCTTTAATTCTTTCTTCATTTTTTTTTTTTGGCTTACTAAAGTGTTCCCACATCCTTACCTAATCAATCTGATAACTATTTAGCTGTTTTATTTTACAATCTCTTTTACCTTAATTCTCCAATTTGTGAAGCTCCCATCTTGGAACACTTTGTATTCTTCATTCCTTGGATAGTTTAGAAAAAGTTTAGAGTAAAGAAATCTCACTTGAGTTATAATCTGCTACCTGGAAAGTGCCTCAGCTCATAGCATTCCTGAAAACCAGGAGTAGAACTTTGCTTCTCCGTTCATTTCTGTAAGCCATCAACTGAACTGGAGTGGATTCAGAATGTAAAAGAGCCAGTAATGAAGAAGCTAGAGCTGATTATCCTGGGAAAAAAACAACCTTAGCAGAGCAGTCTATAGCTTATTTAACTCTTGAACTTTTTTTTAAAAAAAGATTTATTTATTATGTATACAGTGTTCTGCCCGCACATATGTCTGCAGGCCAGAAGAGGGTACCAGACCTCATTACAGATGGTTGTGAGACCATGTGGTTGCTAGGAATTGAACTCATGGCTCTGGAAGAGCAGCCAGTGCTCTTAACTGCTGAGCCATCTCTCCAGCTCCCAAATTTTGAACCTTCATATAGAAATGAAACTGTTTATTTTGTAAAAGCATAACCATGGAATTAAGTTCATGGGTGAATAGGCTGTCATTGAATTCTAATTTTATGAGGAAACTTTTAAGAGTTGTTAAGCACACAAACAAACTGTTATCAGTACACTCATTGTGGTCATTTATGCAGAGTGTAGATTCCTTGCTGGGTTCTTCCTAGAGATCATATAAGTACATATAAGGTTTCATCAGAGACTTGGAAATAGCTCTTTCATGCTTCTTTCCTTCACTCCCCTTTTTGTGGTACTGGGAATTGAACCCAGGACCTGATACATCCTAGGCAAATGCTGTACTATGAGGTTACACCTCTATCCCTTTTATTATTTTTCTTTTGAGAAACCATCTTGTGAAGTTGCCCAGTTTGGCTCTTGAACTCAGTATACAGGCCCATGTAGGAAACAGGTCTTGAACTATAGGACCTGTTTCCTTGCCTCAGCCTCTGGAAGTACAGGTCTATCTCATTGTGCCTCAGTTCCCTTATTTTGACCATTTGATTTCCAAATTCTACCCCCTCCCATTCATCTGTTGATTCTTTATCAAGTAGAACCTTCCTCCTTCTTCACCCCAACCAAGACTGGAGTTTCTGTCCCCCAGTAATGATCTGTTCAGGTTGTTTTTGTTTGTTTTGGTGCCAGTAGACAAATGCTGGGCTGAGGACATCTAAGTTGCTTTCATTTCCCGGCTGTTTTGACTAGTTCAAAGTATCCATGGATGGGCAGATAGCTCTGGCATGTTAACAGAGTCCTGTGCCCAACATTTTGAAAAATTGTGAGTTTTTGTTGTTGTTGTTTTGGGGAGTTTTGTTTTTTGTTTGTTTTGTTAGCTGTTTATCTTAAAGTGTCTGTTTTATACATTAGCTTCCATTTTTCATTCATTTATAGCTAGGGTATTTTTATTTTTCAATTTTTACTTATTTATTTTTACTGTTAATGGATAGTAGAGTAGCAAAGTGAGTTTTGAAAATATCATTACTCAGCCATAGAATATGAATTTAATCCATGTATTCAGGAGGTAGAGGCAAGTGGATCTCTTGAGTTCAGGTTCTGAGAGTTTAAGATCAGGGGTCTACATATGAGTTCCAGGACAGCCAGTACTAACTACATAATATGAGATAGCTTGTTTAAAAAGAAAAAACATAAAAAAAGGCAACAACAAAACCCCACACACTATTATACTTCTTTTCTCACTCATCAAGTGAATTCAGTTTAACAACCCTTGTGGTTGTTAAAAGGACATGTAAAGGTGACAATGTCCTTAAAGAAAAGACCTAAAGACTTTGTGTAATCGGTGAGCGAGTGAACCCTGTACTGTTTGGTTAGAGTTGCTGTATTGTGTGCGAGTACTGATGTATAGATAGGGCTGGGCTAAGGTGCTTGCCTAGTTATAAAGATAGATTTCAGTGTATGTAGCCATATTCACATGTATAATTGTTTTTTTTTAATATTTTACTTTTATGTCAATGTGAGTGTGTGCATATGTTTTGTGGGATGGGTAGTTTATGTCCACATGTGGGCAGATGCCAGTGGAGCCCAGAAGGGTCATACATCTGGGGGTGGAGTTACAGGTTGTAGGTTGTCTGATGTGGGTTCTGGACACCAAACTTCTGTCCTCTGCAACAGCATATTCCCTTAATAATCCTGAGCCATGTCTCTATTCTCATTGAGAAGTTTAAGAACAATGAATCCCTGTTGGCATTTGGCATGTTTAGCTTTAGTAAATCAAGTTCAGTCTTTAATAAGAGGAAACATGGCTTTTTGGACAACTGGATGATTTCCAGGACTGGAGCAATGTGTAATCCCTTAGACACGTGTGGTGACAAATGCCTGAATTCTCAGCACTCAGGAGTCAAAGGCAGGGATTTATGAGCTGAAAGCCAGTTTGAATTATACTGAATTAAATAAGGGCTTGGTGGACACCTTAATCCCACACTCAGAAGGCAGAGGCAGGCAGATCTCTTTGAGTTCAAGGCCACCCTGTCTACAGAGTGAGTTCCAGGACAACATAGGAAAACCATGTCTTGAAAAACCAAATAAATAAGGAAGAAAGTAGTCCTCTTAAAATTTCTAGAAAGTAAGGATATGACTTAAACCACAAAGAAAAATTGATGACTAGTATGTCATAAAGACACTCAAGCCAGCTTGAAGTCCACTGGTCAGCCCCAGGATAATTTGAACATTAAGATGATTTTATACCTGTTGAATAAAGTAGGAATCCATGAGTTTCTATTAATACTAGAATATAAATGAATAAGTAAGTTGCAAATAGAGAAAGTTCCACCTTTATATAAGATGCTGAATAATAAATGTTGAAACAAGTTATTTACATTGTCCTAAGGTATCCTTCTACTAAATATTTAAATACAAGGGGGAGATAGTAACTGTCCAGAAGAAATTAATACAGTTTCTATGTGGTTATTTCGGGTGTAAGCTAGCCGGGTGGCCGGAACAAACAAGCGAGCTAGCCGGGCGGCCGGGACAAAAAAGCAGCCCTCTCCTTACAACATCCAATTTCTTCAATTCTATCCCAAGCATTCAAAGCTGCTGCATGGCATACAGCCAAGGTGTGACCATCATATATAGACTGTCTTTGTACATCAGAATGATTGCATTCTCCAAGAAGTTGTTCTTGGAAATTTTTCTTAACTCTAACTCTACTTCGTTGTTCAATGATCTTAGTCCTCTACTGTAGGACCAGTTTCCAATACTGTTGTAATCAAGTCTTTCTAGACTTGTAGGACAATTCTGTTACTAGTTGACCATGAATTTAACACCTGTCTTGCAAAAGGTGAATGCATACCATATGAGACTACTGCTTTCTGAAATCTCCTTAAAACTAACATTTCCGCAGGAATCCAGTCAACTATTACATAGCTTTGGGGATACCTGTCATTTGGCAGTTGTTCCTATATAGTGACTGGATAAATTAAGGTTGGATTTTTTTTTGGTAACCTTGAGGTATTCCTCTCTAATTTTATAATGTAATGTTGAAGTTGATTCTCCTTTAAATTTCTCATCTTTGTCTGAGTATCTTTATTATCTGTTTTAGTAAGTTTTTCTAGGGCTTATAATTTATCTGTCAAAATTGCATTATTTTCTTTAGTAACCTTTTTAAGAACTGTTATCTTGGCACTTATATCAACCAACTTTTTAAGTAATAAAATGAGAATTACCAAACTGATAATGTTTATAATTGACATTATGTAAATCCCAGCTAAACTAATTATCCCCTCATTTAGTTGTTCCATTATAAAGCATCCATTGTGAAATCATGAAGACTAACTCCCTCCATCATAATAGTGTTTCCCATTTTTTAATGTGGGAAAAAAATTCTCTTAAACTATTTACCCTGTTTAAGAATTCCAAGTTGTCTCACCAAATCTGCTGTCAATGACAGTGAAGTAGAAGGCTGGCTGTTGTGGTATAGCATATCTGGGCAGAGAATACAGGTGGTGCACAGCCTGGCTGAGGACAGCTGAGGCTGATCATGTGTCAGCAGCCTCAGGGGGAGTGTCAGGGAAAGCCCACAACCCATGAGGAAAAGGACCAAAGAGCCAGCTGTTTGAATGGCAGACAAGAAAATGGTATGGTGGAACGTATGAAACAAGCATGTTTGACTGACAGGAAGTGAAAGCACAGAACAGCTTACAGCAGTGCTGGCTGGCTGTTAGGGGATAACTCTGGTGGTGTTGGGAGCCCAGGTAACCGTGGAGTTTGAGGCTTTTGGAGGTTACTGTAGAGGCTGCAACAGGAAAATACCAGACTTGGTCAGAGGGCTTGGAAGAAAAAAGGAAAAGCCAATGGTGAAGTGAATCCAGCAGGTGCAGCTCACGTAGGTGCCTGTTGATGTGAAGCCATAGGCAAGCGACTATTTTGTGAATTCGTGTCCCAGAATTTGGCCACCAGATGAGGCGTTATTCTAATTAATCTTGTCAATATAAAATCAGGAGTCAGATATTGGGGTGAAATCTTCTAATTCAAATCCCTCTAGTCTAAAAAGAGTGAGACACTACTGCATAATGTCAGCAAAATGGGCCTGATAGTGTATCTTCTTTGTCAAGTTGTGAGGATTGAGATAACAGCCCAGTAAGGTGTGCCACAGTGTCTGGCCTATCATAATCATTAAATGGTACTCTTTGGTAGCTCTAATTGATTTTTGTTTGATTGGTTCATTTGTTTGCTTTGCAGATAAACAGCTGAAATGTTCAGACTTTAATGTGTACTAAGATTTATATTTCTTCTCCATGAAAATGATAGTTGCTATGAAACTTGGGTGTAGCTGTCTTTGCATAGGACTCCTTGCTCAATTTATGAAAAAGAATTATTATTCCCTGTCAGCTTTTGGAGTTGAACAATGTTGCATAGCTCTAAGATATGTGAAGTACTTGTTAGGGAGGTACCACAAGTAGATAGAGATTAGGAAAATACAAGCAGAAAAGTTAACTGATAATATTGTATTAATAGAATTGTCCTGTCTTTGCTCAACTTGTAAGTTAGTAATTGGTTTCTGCCATGGTGAACATGAACCCTCNTATCTTCTTTGTCAAGTTGTGAGGATTGAGATAACAGCCCAGTAAGGTGTGCCACAGTGTCTGGCCTATCATAATCATTAAATGGTACTCTTTGGTAGCTCTAATTGATTTTTGTTTGATTGGTTCATTTGTTTGCTTTGCAGATAAACAGCTGAAATGTTCAGACTTTAATGTGTACTAAGATTTATATTTCTTCTCCATGAAAATGATAGTTGCTATGAAACTTGGGTGTAGCTGTCTTTGCATAGGACTCCTTGCTCAATTTATGAAAAAGAATTATTATTCCCTGTCAGCTTTTGGAGTTGAACAATGTTGCATAGCTCTAAGATATGTGAAGTACTTGTTAGGGAGGTACCACAAGTAGATAGAGATTAGGAAAATACAAGCAGAAAAGTTAACTGATAATATTGTATTAATAGAATTGTCCTGTCTTTGCTCAACTTGTAAGTTAGTAATTGGTTTCTGCCATGGTGAACATGAACCCTCCCTTCTGTTGTTTGACATGTGAAACTCTACAGTAGCAGAGGCTTTTAAGATGGTGATAAATTGGATGAAATCTACAGGGTTCTTTTCTTCAGTTCATGATGAGTGTTGACAGAGGAAGCTTCTGTGTGTCAGCCACAGACAGAGCAAGTCATTTCTTGAGAGCTGAAACCACTTCTCAGAAAACCCTGAGGGTAGAAGGCAGAAAGGCTTCATCAGAAGTGGGTGGGCTTACTTTTTATCCAATTTTTAAGTTACAGTCCTGTTAGATACTGCATTTCTTCATTTACTCAGTGGTAAGAATAAGAAGAGGTAACACCTACAGAATAATAAATATGTTCCTTACTGTNCCTTACTGTGCTGCTCCTGGTGCTTTGAGGGATGGCTAAGTAAGATTGCCCATGGAAGTGTGATTCCTTTGTTTCCCTCCTTTATGCATCTTTTGAAAGATGCACACACACACATGCACACACACACAGAGAGAGAGGGAGACAGAGAGAGAGAGAGAGAGAGAGAGAGAGAGAGAAAACCAACCATTGCCATAGAATGCTGATCAAATGCTGTGGACTTTGGGATTCAAGTTGTAGAGCCCTTCCCATTTTGATGATCTCATTTCAGAGAATCCTGGGCAAGAATAAAAACTATGACTTTTTTTTTCTAACTCAGAAGTCAAAAGTTTCCTTTGTTGGAAACAAACAATTCAGGGGTTCCAAAGAAGTGATTCAGCAATTAAGGGCTCATGTGTCCTTTTAAAGGACTCAAGTTCTCAGCATCTACATCTGGCAGCTTAGAGCTGCCTGTTATTCCGTCCAGTTCTAGGGGATCTGAAGCCCTCTTTTGGCCTTTAAGAGCATCCACATAC
This sequence comes from Bramus lutescens, assembly GCA_001685075.1. NCBI lineage: Eukaryota > Metazoa > Chordata > Mammalia > Rodentia > Cricetidae > Bramus > Bramus lutescens. The sequence continues at coordinate 63,325 of LOEQ01008615.1, forward strand.
ACAGGGTGCACTCCTCCCACACATGTATATGTAAATAAAAATAAAACATTTTTAAAAATTTAAAATGAACAGTGCACAGATTTGGGAGTGACTAACACTAGTGGATCATGGAAAGGAAACAGTTAACTCCCAGGTTGACAGGGGACCTCTCTGGTTATGCAAACTGAGTACCTGCTGAGTAATCCCTAGTAAGTGAATGACAGGGTCCTTTGCCTTTGTTGAGCATTGGCATTGTGAAGTCACAGGTTTTCCAGGTTTTGATGAGGATTTCACTTCCTGAAATGGATATATGTTGGGTCTCTTTAGATATATCAAGGTGATATATTTCAGTTAACACACATTAAAAAAAGTTTTTTTAGAATTTCTTTTGAATCAAAAGTGTGTGTTTCTTTTTACTTTTTGTTATGAGGTCTTATGTAGTCCTGGTGGCCTGGAATTCACTGTATAGACCATGCTAGACTCAAACTAAAAGAGATCGGCTGTCTTTGCCTCTGGAGTGCTGGCATTGAAGGTGTGGCCACTGTGCTCTGCTCACCATTTCCATTTGAACCTAAATAATGAGACAGCTGTGCCCTTGAGAGTTTGTTTTCCTGAGAAGAAAATACATTTAGTCACCAGCTGTGCTTACTTGTAAAGCGCTGTCTGGATTTCCTAAGGATTACTATTTTCTGTTGTCATCTCTAACAAAATTTAAAAATTGTCATTGAACCTTGAGAGATTGCACAGTGTCCCTTTGCTTTTGCTGATTGGATCAATTACTGTTAGACAAGGAAGCAGAGCCCTGTGATGGCTCTGGGCCTTGTGTGGCTTTCAGATAGTGTCCAGTGTCCTCTGTGCTTTCAGTCTCTGGGTGTGAATACTGTCTTTATAGTTTTGGGTTAAAGACTGAAGGAAAAAAGCTGAATTCCAGGAGCAGAACACACTGTTAAAATGGCTGGGCTTTTCTTCTAGTCTTTGTTTCCTAAGCTCTGCCTTGGTCTGGAAAAGTGTTATGTAGATGCACTGACCTCTAGCACCCTGTGTGTGGGCTTGTTGCTTCTCAATTGCTTTTTGACCAAAAGAATATGAGTTCATGTGTGTGTTTGTGTGTGTTTGGTTTGTATTCTTCTTGTGATTGAAACATGAGGAAATGTATTCCATTGGGCGATACTGTAGTGGAGTCTAGATTTTGGTGGTTGTTTTACTTTCTCTAAANAACCATTGCCATAGAATGCTGATCAAATGCTGTGGACTTTGGGATTCAAGTTGTAGAGCCCTTCCCATTTTGATGATCTCATTTCAGAGAATCCTGGGCAAGAATAAAAACTATGACTTTTTTTTTCTAACTCAGAAGTCAAAAGTTTCCTTTGTTGGAAACAAACAATTCAGGGGTTCCAAAGAAGTGATTCAGCAATTAAGGGCTCATGTGTCCTTTTAAAGGACTCAAGTTCTCAGCATCTACATCTGGCAGCTTAGAGCTGCCTGTTATTCCGTCCAGTTCTAGGGGATCTGAAGCCCTCTTTTGGCCTTTAAGAGCATCCACATACACAGGGTGCACTCCTCCCACACATGTATATGTAAATAAAAATAAAACATTTTTAAAAATTTAAAATGAACAGTGCACAGATTTGGGAGTGACTAACACTAGTGGATCATGGAAAGGAAACAGTTAACTCCCAGGTTGACAGGGGACCTCTCTGGTTATGCAAACTGAGTACCTGCTGAGTAATCCCTAGTAAGTGAATGACAGGGTCCTTTGCCTTTGTTGAGCATTGGCATTGTGAAGTCACAGGTTTTCCAGGTTTTGATGAGGATTTCACTTCCTGAAATGGATATATGTTGGGTCTCTTTAGATATATCAAGGTGATATATTTCAGTTAACACACATTAAAAAAAGTTTTTTTAGAATTTCTTTTGAATCAAAAGTGTGTGTTTCTTTTTACTTTTTGTTATGAGGTCTTATGTAGTCCTGGTGGCCTGGAATTCACTGTATAGACCATGCTAGACTCAAACTAAAAGAGATCGGCTGTCTTTGCCTCTGGAGTGCTGGCATTGAAGGTGTGGCCACTGTGCTCTGCTCACCATTTCCATTTGAACCTAAATAATGAGACAGCTGTGCCCTTGAGAGTTTGTTTTCCTGAGAAGAAAATACATTTAGTCACCAGCTGTGCTTACTTGTAAAGCGCTGTCTGGATTTCCTAAGGATTACTATTTTCTGTTGTCATCTCTAACAAAATTTAAAAATTGTCATTGAACCTTGAGAGATTGCACAGTGTCCCTTTGCTTTTGCTGATTGGATCAATTACTGTTAGACAAGGAAGCAGAGCCCTGTGATGGCTCTGGGCCTTGTGTGGCTTTCAGATAGTGTCCAGTGTCCTCTGTGCTTTCAGTCTCTGGGTGTGAATACTGTCTTTATAGTTTTGGGTTAAAGACTGAAGGAAAAAAGCTGAATTCCAGGAGCAGAACACACTGTTAAAATGGCTGGGCTTTTCTTCTAGTCTTTGTTTCCTAAGCTCTGCCTTGGTCTGGAAAAGTGTTATGTAGATGCACTGACCTCTAGCACCCTGTGTGTGGGCTTGTTGCTTCTCAATTGCTTTTTGACCAAAAGAATATGAGTTCATGTGTGTGTTTGTGTGTGTTTGGTTTGTATTCTTCTTGTGATTGAAACATGAGGAAATGTATTCCATTGGGCGATACTGTAGTGGAGTCTAGATTTTGGTGGTTGTTTTACTTTCTCTAAATTTTGCATTCTTCCATGGGGTATGCTATCCATGAAACATGGTTTTAATTTTGTTGAGTAGGAAGCTGTCCTTGTCTTTTTTAATTTATTATGTATACAATATTCTGCCTGCGTGTATGCTTGCAGGCCAGAAGAGGGTACCAGACCTCATTATGATGGTTGTGAGCCACCATGTGGTTGCTGTGAATTGAACTCAGGACCTGTGGAAGTGCAGGCAATGCTCTTAACTGCTGAGCCATCTCTCTAGCCCCCTGTCCTTGTCTTGTACTGTGTGAAAATTAAAGGATGATTGAACTGTTAACAAAATAAACTTTTTCAAAAGTGCTTGCTGACATCATCTTTCCCAGAAAACTAGTACATGTGATTTACTACATCCAGACTGTAGTTTTTCTTTGCGGATGACATGTAATATTAAAGAGGTCTTGTGTTCAGTTCAACAGGAACATCCGAGGTACATTGATGTGGAAACTAAAGCCATTTGGCATTTATGTTCACATGATGCTATAGGTTGGACAGTTTAGGGTTTGTTTTGCTGTAGTTGGATTTTTTGTTTGTTTGTTTGTTTGTTTGTTTGTTTTTCAAGACAGGGTTTTGCTGTATTTTAGAGCCTGGCCTGGAACTAGCTCTTGTAGACCAGGCTGGCCTTGTAATCACAGAGATCCACCTGCCTCTGCCTCCTGAGTGCTGAGATTAAAGGCATGCACCACCACTGCCTGTCTGCTGTAATTGTTTTGATTTTGGTTTTAACGTGGTAGCCCAGAAGCCAGGTATAGTAGTGTACACCTTTAATCCCAGCACTCAGGAAGCAGACATGAGCAGATCTATGAGATTGAGATCAGCCTGGTTTACAAAGAGAGGTCCAGCGCATCCAGGACAACACAGAGAAATCCTGTGCAGAAAAACCAAAAGAAAAAAAAAGTCTTTGGTGGGGGCTGAAGGGGAGCAACCCAAGCTTTGTGAGGTGGGCGAAACAGGATTTTAAGGTCATTCTCTGCTACATATCCATCCAGTTGAGAGCCAGTCTTGGCTACATGAGACCCTAGCTGAAAAAACAAAGAGAAAGTGGAAAAGAAGTGGAAAGAGATTGAATATTTAAGATAGATTTCTGAGGGGAATAGTTTGTCACAGAATATATTCTCTGAAGTTAAACATCATACATTCAGTTTGTAACTTAGTTTTATGTGTGCGGCTTTCTTAACGTAAAGCTAATCTTGAGGATAAATTCTCATTGTTTTCTTTCTCATCTAAATGATACAAGGTTGAATGTTGCATTTTAGATAATAAAATCAGTATAAATTCTAATCTTCAGTTTTTATTTTTAAAATGTAGAAGTGTGCCTAAC
>LOEQ01008615.1:72119-87738 GCA_001685075.1 Bramus lutescens
TCTCTCTCTCTCTCTCTCTCTCTCTTTTTCTTTCTTTCTTTCGTATTTATTATGTATACTGTTGGAGGAGGCCGCTTGTTGGTTTCTGGCCACCTGGCTAGCTTAGAGCCAAAATAATCACATAGGAACTGTATTAATAAATCACTGCTTGGCCCATTAGCTCTAGCTGCTTCTTCTTCCTTTCCCCCAAAAATTTTATTTATTTATCTATTTATTTATTTATTGTGTGTACAATGTTCTGTCTGTGTGTATGTCTGCAGGCCAAAAGAGGGCACCAGACCTCATTACAGTTGGTTGTGAGCCACTGTGTGGTTGTCAGGAATTGAACTCAGGACCTTTGGAAGTAGGCAATGCTCTTAACCTCTGAGCCATCTCTACAGCCCTTGGCTAACTCTTACATATCAATTTAACCCATTTCTATTAATCTGTATATCATCATGAGGTTGTGGCCTACCAGCAAAGTTTCAGCACGTCTATCTCCAGTGGTGGCTCCATGGCGTCTGTCTGACTCCACCCTTCTTTCTCCCAGCATTCAGCCTAGCTTTCCCTGACTACCTAAGTCCTGCCTTGCTATAGGTCCAAAGCAGTTTCTTTATTCATTAATGGTAATCACAGCACACAGAAGGGACTCCCACATCAGTATACTATGTTCTGTCTGCCTGCATGACTCCCACCAGAATAGAGTACCAGATCTTCTTACCAGATCTTGTGGTTGCTGGGAATTGAACTCAGGACCTCTGGAAGAGCAGTCAGTGTTCTTAACCTCTGAACCATTTCTCTAGTCACTCAGCCTGTTTTCTTATAGAACCATGGACCACCAGCCCAGGGATGGTTCTATCCACAATGCATTGAGCCCCCCCTCATCAATTGCTAATTAAGAAAATGCCGTATAGGCTTGCCTACAGCCTGATCTTTGGGAGGCTCTCCCCCTTTTTTGGGGGGACAGGGTTTCTCTGTCCTGGAACTAGCTTTGTAGATCAGGCTGGCCTTGAACTCACAAAGATGTCTCTTGCTCCCGAATACTGGTATTAAAGGGTTATGCTACCACTGCCTGGTGTGGAAGAATTTTCTTAATTGAGGTTTTCTCCTCTCAGATGTCTTTAACTTATGTCAAGCTTACAAAAGCTATCTAGCACACTAATGTGATACCTAACAACTCAATTATTTATTGTCATATTTTTCTGTTGCCACTTTATTGGAAACAGTAATAATGGGTGGGATTAGTGATTTTTTTTAAAGAGATTTATTTATTATGTATGCAGTGTTCTGCCTGCATATATGACTGCAGGCCAGAAGAGACCACCAGATCTCATAGATGGTTGTGAGGCACCATGTAGGTTGCTGGAACTTGAACTCAAGACCTTTAAAGGATAGTCAGTGCTCTTAACTGCTGAGTCATCTTTCCAACCTCAGTCCTTTTTTCAAGTTTCTAAAATTTCATTATGAAAATTCCTGATGGACAATATTTTTTCAGTTTCATGATTTTTAAATAATATTTGTCTCTGGCTGTTTTTAATGTGTCCAGATAAACAGGACTCTACACAGTGTGAGCGTGAGAATTTGTCAGCTTGTCTCCATAGTTTTTTGTTTGTTTTCTTTTTCTTCTGGTTTCTGTAAATGTACATCTCTTGTCCCGGGTGCGTGTTCCCAAAAACCTGACAGGCCTTTCCCAAATAATTGACTCAGAGGCTGAATATGAATTATACATGCTTGGCCAATAGCTCTGACTTATTACTAACTAGCTCTTACATTTTAAGTTAACCTATATTCCTTATTTATGCTCTGATACGTGGCGGTATCTTTATTAATGCATAGCATGTTCATCTCCTGCTCCCTCTGTGTCTGGCAGGCCACTCCTCACACTGCCCTTTTCATTCCCATCGTCCTCAATTTGGTACCCCACCTATATTTCCTGCCTGGCTTCTGGCCAATCAGCGTTTTATTAAACTAATTTGAGCTGACAAATCTTTACAGTTTACAAAAGGATTATTCCACAACAGATTTCTTTCTGCATTTTTTCATTGCTGTATGGATATTTTAACCTAAATCTTAAATGTTTTACTTTCTGTGTCTAGTTGGTAGACTAATTGAAGGAAATCAGCCTCCTTCCTATTTCTTCACCTGAGTAGAGCAATCTTTACTCTTTTCTTCCTAGATGCAGCCCTGACCTATACAACTTGCTCAATTCCACAGAAATCAGTGCAGCATTGTAAGATGTTTTCTTGCCACCAGATCCACATGCTGTTCAGGTGTGGTTCACTCCAGTGTGCCTCCACTTTTACCCTGTGTTCTTATGCACCTTGCTTGATATTTAGAACATGTAGAGTGACCTTATCTGCTCCTGTCCTTCGTATCACCTCTCTGCCATATTCGTGCTGTATAGCTATACCTTCTCAGACTTTCTTACATCATAGGACCCGATGATTTGAATATTTGATGCTAGTAACTGCTCCCTCACTCCGTTTGCACTTTGTAGGGGCTGAGACTACATTTCAGTAATGCCTATGCATCGCACGTTACTTGAACAGAGAGAAAACCTACATTTAATGTTTGTTACTTACAGTATCTAATTGTTCTTTGTTGCTTATTAAATTGTCTTTTGCCAGACTCTTTGTTTTTTCTAATCAGCCTCATATGTCATGTCCATTTTAATATTTAAAAATTTGGTAGCATTTCAGCCAGTTGGTGGTGGCACATGCATTTAATTCCAACACTGGGAGGCAGAGGTAGGTGGGTCTCAAGAGTTCAAAGCTAGACTGGTCCACAGAGAGAGCTCCACAAAGAAACTGTCTCAAAAAAAGAAAAAAAAGAAAGAAAAGAAAATTTTTTGTATCATTACTAGCTGATAGATGAAATTCTGTCTTTTTAGAATCCTTTGTTCTTTATACTCTACCAGCTGTTGCATTTTTCTGTTTAGTCTTTAGAATCAGTAATAGAATTGGAGTATGAATGTTCACACAAAGGACTGACTTCTTTACTAAGTTGCTTTGTAATTATTTTTAAATAGCATTTTCTTTATTATTTATTTGTATGTGTCCTTGTGTATTTTCATATGTGTGCTATGCATATATAGGCTCCTCCTGAGGGCAGAAGAGAGCGTTATATCCTATCCCTTGGAGCTGGCTATAGGTAACTGAGAGCCACACTGGGTCTTTGAAAAAGCAACAAGTGCTTTTTTCTAGTCTCACTTCATGGTTGTTGTATTTGTTTTGTTCTTTTCAGACAGGATGTCACAATATAACCCTGGCTAGCCCAGATCTTACTGTGTTGACTAGGCTGGCCTCAAATTCAAAGAGAACCATTTCCTTGATATTAAAAGTGTAGGTCACTACACCCAGCCCATGATTTTTATTTTAAGATGAAAGAAAAAGGTGTTCATTTTACTGGGGATTTTCTTATCTCTCTTTTTTTGGTGGACAGGTTCTTTGTTTTATCACCTTTGGACTGTATGTTTTATATTGGAAATAGATATGTACATTGAATGAAAAGGATCTAATCCTTTACCAGTAAGGTTGTAATTTCTCATCTATCTACCATTTTTACAGGTTAACCTTAGAGTTTGTTTACTTAAGCAGTGTGTATTGAGTATTGACAACACACCAAAAACTATATCTGCCCTAAAGATGATTTCAGTCAGTGTAGAACTATCTGAACTCTCAGTTACACTGAGTGGGGTTGCAACTCTTGTCTTTCCTGCTCATGACACTGAACTTTCTGGCACATTGCTCTGGAAACGGTCTGCAGGTTTAGATGGAAGTTGGTTTTATAGCTTAGTAGTAGAGCATTTGCTGTGCTTTCATGAGTCCCTGGGTTACATCTTCAGCCCTACAAGAAGGAAGGAAGAAAGTCCACGTCTGGGCATGCTTCATCTCCTCCCTCCGTCCCTCCGTCCCTCCGTCCCTCCGTCCCTCCCTCCCTCCCTCCTTCCATTCCTCTTTTCCTTCCTGTTTTTTTTTATACCCTATGCTATCATGAAGACAGATGTGAAAGAAATTGGATTGGAAGTGTGTATTTGCTTTTATCCCCTCTGTAGCATTTTGTAATAAAGACTGTTGCCTGCTTTTAATTCTGCCAGCTGATACTATGTCAGATGATACAAACTGATTTGCAGGTACTTTCATGATTTTTTTTTCTCTGCAAGTTCCTTTGTGTTGACTTAGACTGGTTGGTCAGTCAGTAATGACATAAACTTCCTCATTTCTCACAGATTCCCCCCATGATCTGAGATGTCACTTGTCTGTTGCAGAAACTGAAAAGAGTCAAATTTCCTTTTCTGATTTCCTTTCTAGTCTGAGCGTGAGCTCCCAGATATTTGCATGATTCTGATTTGCCTGTGTGTTAGGCACCTTTGGTCATGATAACAAAGCCATAATAATATGACAGTATCAGAGGCAGTGAACTAAGTTGACTTTTTTGGCATATAATCTTGCCTGTATTATATGTGTTGAATAATTGAATATAATATAATTGAATCTAGTTATCCAGCTCTTATTTCTGAACCCCAGGTATCCCATACAGTTCTTTTTCTGCCTAAGTCAATAAAATATCTTTATATAATATAATGGAAAAGTTTTATTGAATGCAGACTATATTTTGAATTTAAATATATTTAAAGTCCTGCTTCACTTAGCAGGACCTAATCCACTGACCATCACAGTGCATTCCATCAGCATCCTCAAAGCTTTGTCCTTTCTCAGCTTCTTTCCCTGATATGTTCTTGTTCTATTATTACAGGGTCCACTTCCTAACACATGTTGCCACTTCTGGCTCATGGTGTGGCAGCAAAAAACCAAAGCAGTTGTCATGTTAAACCGAACTGTAGAGAAAGAATCGGTGAGTAATATTTAATACTAATAGTTTAGTTTGCCATCTGTGATCATTAGTTTATAAATTTTGGGAGCGGATACTCATTTATGATATTTCTGACCAGTGAAATAATGAATACTTTTTCTTCCTCTCATTTTTATTATAAATTTGTAGATTCATAGTACTATATTATATGTCTTATTCTGTTCCATGAGGACATTTTCTTGTAAGTGTAGCTGATGTGTTGAGCTTGCTCTCTGCCTTGCTCCTCACTTCCTTTTCTCCCACTTCTCCTCTTTAGCCCTTTCTTTTGTACTCCTAGACAGTTCCTCTTCCACTTTCATGTCCATCTCCTAGATGTTGTATAGATAGGCAAAGTAGAGAAACCGTTTTTCTGAGATTTTCATGTTTCACTTGATATGTTTTATCTCAGTTGCATCTATATTTCTGTAAATGGCATAACTATGCTCTTTTTGGTTAAAACTTTTCATTCTGTAAATATACCACATTTCTTCATCCATTCATCTGTGGATTCCTGAGTTGGTTTCATAACAGCTTTTGTGAATAGTACCATGGTAAATGTTGATAAATTGTAGGTCTCTCTATGATATGTTGACTTGTATAATATATATGTGTGATACCCAGAAGTATTATAGATGAGTTGTATTGTAGCTCTGCTTTCAGGTTTTTTTGTGGAACTTCCATACTGATTTCCACAGTGGCTGAAGTAGTTTACGGTCCCATCAATAATGTGTACCAGCTCCCTTCTGTCCATAACCTTGCCAGCAGAGTTTTTTTGTTGTTGGTGGTGTTACTTCTCTCTCTCTCTCTCTCTCTCTCTCTCTCTCTCTCTCTCTCTCTCTGTCTCTGTCTCTCTGTCTCTCTCTCGCCCTAACTGTCCTGGAACTCCCTATGTAGAACAGGCTGGCCTCATAGAGATCCACCTGCCTCTGCCTCCTGAGTGCTGGAATTTCAGGGTTGCATCACTATATCCAACAGTTATTTCTTTTCTTAACGATTGTCATCCTGCCTAGAGTGAGATGGGGATTTCTTTTCCTTTTTATTGAGACAGGGTTTTTCTGTAGCTTTGGATCCAGTTCTGGATCTCCCTCTTGTAGACCAGGCTGGCCTCAAACTCACAGAGATCCTCCTGTCTCTGCCTTCCTAGTGCTGGGATTAAAGGCGTGTGCCGCCTCTGCCCAAGAATTTTTTTTTTAACTAGCCCACAGTTCCTGCCTTTACAGTATTAATTCTTCTGATCTGTGAGGAGGAAGTCTTTCCATCTTCTACTCTCTTATTTTTTCTTTTTTTCTTTAGTGCTGTAGCTTTTATTGTAGAGATCTTTCTTTACCTAGGTTTGTTACAAGTTTTTTTTAAAGCTATTAGAATGAGATTATTCCCTGATTCTTTGTAAACATGTTTGTCTTTTCTTTTTCCTTTTGAACTCCATTCAATTTTACCAATAAAGACTTGGGAGCCAAATGCTGGGGTGAAGACCTGCTAGCTCAGAGAATCAGAAAAAGTCCCCATCTGACCTTCCTCCTCAGGCATCCCCAAAAATTTCCTTTCTGTTTCACAGCCTCAAACAAAAACTCCAACGGAATGTCCCTCTCTTCTACTTCCTGTGTGAGTCTCTGTCCATCTTTCTGACTCTCTCTTACTCTCTATGGTTTTTTCTTGTTCATTGCCTGTCATCTGGTTACTTGCTCTGCTTCTTGACCTATGGTTAATTTTATTTAATCCTGTTTGCAATAAGCACAAAGCTCTTGGATTATGCTAGGGCAGAGCCACACCGCAGCTAGAAATAGATTTTTTCAGTAAGTAATGCAATCTCTTGGGGTTCACAGTGTGATCAAATATCTTGCCAACATGTTGTTACTGATATAGAAAGTCTACTGATTTTAAATATTAATTTTGTATCTTGACACTTACATAAATTGTTCATCAAATCTAAGAATTTTCTGATGCAGTTTTTAGGATCTCTTATATGTAGAATCCTTTTATCAATATATAAGGATACATAGGCTTTTTCCTTTCCTTTTTGTATCCATTCATTTCCTTCTCTTGTCTTACTCTAGTTAAGACTTCAAGTACTTATTGAATAAATAAGGGTAGAGAAAGATGAAAACCTCTGTCTTGTTTCCTATTGTAGCCAGTATGTTTTGAATTTTCTGGTGTGATGTTGGCTATAGGTTTGTCATATATAGCCTTTATTGTGTGTAAATATGTCCTTTTTAATCCTAGTCTCTTTAGGACTTTTTTCATGAAGGGATGTCTTTTCAACATCATGTGTTTTCTGTCCTTGAGTCAATTTATGTGGTCAAATATGATTTTTGATTTTCTATGTTGAACCATCCCTGCATCTCTGGAATGAAGCCAACTTGATCATGGGGAACAGTCTCTTTTCTGTGTTCTTGAATTCAATTTGCAAGTGTTATATTGAGAATTTTTTGTTATATTCACCAAGACAGTGGTCTATCCTTTTATTTCTATGTTCTGCCTTTGTCCAACATTACTATTAGAGTAATACTGGTTTCATAAAATGAATGCATTTGTTTAACTGAGTCTATGTATTGCTTCTTTAGTTTTCATTTCATTAGTTTCTGCCCTATTCTTACTACTTACTACCTACTACTTTTGGATTTGGCTTGTTCTTGTTTTTTTCCAAAGCCTCAGATATTGCGATTACTCTGCATTTATTTACTTATTTTTATATTAGGCACTTATAGCTATGAACTTCTTTCTAGAACTGATTTCATTCTGTTTCACAAGGTTTGGAATATTATGCTGTAATTTTTTTTGCAATTCTATACATATTTTTTGATGTCTTCAGTGACCCATTTCTCATTCAGTGGTATGGGTTTTTTTGTTGTTGTTTCTTTTTTGGTGTTTTGTTTTCAATCTATAGGCCTTTTATGTTCTGTTGTTTTTCTTGTTGCTTTGTAGTTTTATTCTATTGAGGTCAAGTGGAGTATAAGACAATATTTCAATTTTCCTCAAGATTATTTTTCTGTAAGAGTATTGTGAATTTTCCGGTGAGGCAAACACTTGCTCACTGCAGATAGGGCATCAGTGATAGGAACAGAGAGTTGTACTCAAGTGCATTTGGGAGGCTAAGAAACAGCACTTTTTACTAGAGCATAGGTGTGAAGTTAGTTTTAGAAACACTGGTATTTTAAAATTAATGTTTCTGACTCCATTACCAAAGAAAAATACCTGTCTCAAAGCCAGCCATGGTGATGAACACCTTTGATCTCAGTACTCAAGAGGCAGAGAAGTCTCTGAGTTCGAGGCCACCTGGTCTATAAAACGAGTTCCAGGGCAGCAGAGCTACCTCGTGAGATCATGTCTCAAAAAACAAAATGAAAAAAGAAAAACATCTCTTCCTCTCCCCAGCCACTGTCAACTGCCTATAAACCCTTAGAGGGAAGAGCCTGGTGAGCTTCTCCATTTGTTATGGAATGTTATAGGGCTCAATATTGTACAGATCTCATGGGTAATCACAGCTGCTGCAGTTCTAAGACACAGTGGCATCTCATTCCTCGGGGACAGTACTCCTCAAGAGTGGTCTTATTTAAAGGAAATTTCTTGGAATGCTGCTAAGAACATGTAATCTGTGTTGTTTGCATAGTGTTCTGTAAATGTCTTTAGGTCCATTTGATCCATGATGTCATTTAACTCAGATGGAGTTTTATGTCAGGGTGGCTTGTCTGTGGCAAAAGATTGACTGGCCAGTGAGCCCCTAGGAGTCACTCATCTCTGCTCCCCCACATCTGTGTGTTCACCTCTTGTGTCCAGCTTTACTCTATGGTGCTGGAATGGAGTCTTAGCTTCTGGTGTTTATGCAATGACCACTTTAGCCGCTAAGCTGTCTCCTCAGTCCCCTCTTTGGAATTTCCTCTGATTAAAGATCATTATAGTGGGATTACAGTGGGACTAGATTTTTGTTGTTGTTGTTTTGTTTTTTGGGTTTGGGTTTTTGTTGTTGTTTTTCCTTTTTTTTTTTTTTTTGAAACAACATTTCTCTGTGAAAGAGTCATGGCTCTCTTGGAACTCACTCTGTAGACCAGGCTGGGCTGGCCTCAAATTCATAGTTATGTACCTGTTTCTGCCTCTTAAGTGCTGGGATTAAAGGCGTGTGCCACCTCGACCGGCCTGGCACTAGTAATTTTTTGGAGGCATCATACTGCCTTGGCTTTTCATGTCTCCTTTGTTTCTCTTCTGCATATGTGCATCTGGGGTGAGGTTCTTTTTTGTTTGGTTTTCATCTTTTTCTGTGGTTATGTTTACAGTGTTCAAGAGGAACTAGGTTGTAGGGTGAAGGTGTCAATTTATCTGCTGGGCCGTTACCACCTGTTGATCCCTTGAAAGAATAACAGTGCCTATATAAACAATCACTAGTTAAGAGTAAACCCAGACAGGCGTTGGTGGTGCTTACCTTTAATCCCAGCACTTGGAAGGCAGAGACAGATGGATCTACAGAACAAGTTCCAGGACAGCCATAGCCCCTGTCTTGAAAAACCAACCAACCAATCAAACAAACAAACAAAAAAAAGTAAGCCCTATGTACATGTACAAACAATCAAGTAGCAATCATCACTTAAACTTCAGCTGTTACAGAAAATAAAGGAGCCCTTTTAGAGTATTTGTGTGCTGAGATATTAGTTACTGTGGGTATGAGTGAAAAACGAAAATAGAGTAACACTAGTTTGGTATTAGGTTGATAAAGGAAATCTAGAGGAAAGGAGAGTAAATAGTAGCTGGTAGTTAACAGGGACAAGTAGAAGGGTACAGTAGTTTTGCTTAAAGGTAGTGAAAGAGGAGAGGTAAAGAAATGGTATCAGGGGCCGAAGAGATGGCTTAGGAGTTAAGAGCAAAGACTGCTCTTGCAGAGAACCCTAGCTCAGTTTCTAATACCCAAGTAGGACAGCTGCAAGCCATATGTAACTCTAGCTCTAGAGGTTTCAGTACCTTCTTCTGAACTCACCAGATACCTGTGTTCACATGCACACACTCACTCAAATACACTTTAAAGTAACTTTTTTTAAAGAGAAGGGTCCAGGTGCAGTGATGTACACCTTTAATCCCAGCACTCAGGAGGCAGAGGCAAGCAGATCTCTGTGAGTTCCAGGCCAGACAAGTAAGAGCTTGTCCAACAGATGGAGGAAGGGAAGAGGGTAGAGGTTCTTGTCAGATAAGTCATCTTAAGTACTAGGGCATTTAATGGTATATCTAAGATTTATGTGGCTTTAGACTAATTTTCTGTCAGATATTAGGAAATACTAACTCCTAAGATCTCTTCCAACTTCAATATACCATGCTGTTCTATGTCAAATCCCTGATTCTTAATTTTTTTCCTAAATTTATAGTTACTGGGATTTGGTGGTAGTCTATGTTTTTAGTTTGTCTTGACATTGATATAACAGAATTTCCAATAGTGTCAACATAGCAATCTGTAGTTGTTTTCCATAGTCTTCAAATTCACCTAGAAGTTCAGTGTGGAGGCATTGTTGTGTTTGTTTGGATGTGTTGCAAATGAGATGGCGTGTACACTTTATCCCTCTCCCTTCAGAGTACAATTCCTTTATTGATTCCTGGAGTCTATCTCCAGAACTTAGAAATGGTACTTGTGGATGCATCTGGATGCTAAGATGGAGTTGAATGATTCTTTTGTGGGGTGGAAATTCATATATAAGTAATATAATAATGTGTTCATCACCAAAAGGTCCGTAATGTCTCCTTATTTATTCTAATGACCTAAGCATTGAAAGAATAATAGTGCCTGCATAAACAATCACTAAGAGTAAACCCAAGCCAGACTTTGGCACACACCTTTAATCCCAGCATGCAGAAGGCAGAGGCAGGCTGATCTGTAAATTCAAGGCCAACCTGGTCTACATTAGTGAGTTCTAAGACAGCTAGGCCTATGTAGGGAGACCCTGTCTCAAATAAAAAATAAAAAAGATTCTAAGGAGTACAAATGAGTATTTCCAGTTCAAATCTTGAAATTTAGAAGTTGATTATAGTCCTTTGCCTTATGTCTGCTGCTTTTTCTTTTCCAGAAAATCCTGGTTCAAAAAAACATCAATAATATACCAAAATATCAACTATATCAGAAATATCAGACATCAAAATTATTGTATGATCACTGATTTGTCTTTTCTGATATCACACAAAGCAGTTATCCAAAATAATTGTGGAAGATTGGTTGACATTTTTATATTTTTCTCCTTTTTTGGGGGGGGGGATGATTTACTGTTGTTTCTTTCCCCCCCTCCCATTTTCCCTCCCTCCCTCCCTTTTTCCCTCTACACAGGGTTTCTCTTTATAGCTATGACTGTCCTGGAACTCACTCTGTAGACCAGGATGGCCTTAGACTTACAGAAATCTGCCTGTCTCTCCTGAATGTTGGCATTAAAGGCATGTGCCACCACTGCCCAGGGATTTAATTATATTTTTATGTGTATGATGTTGTTTTGCCTACTTGTATGTCTGTGTGCATGTGATTGCCTAGTGCCTGAGGTAAAAGAGGCACTGTATTTCCCTGGAACTGGAGTTACAGGTGGTGGTGAGCAGCCATGTGGGTGCTGAGAACCACACCTGTGTCCTGTTCAAGAGCAGCAGTTGCTCTTAATCACGAGCCATCTCTCCAGCCACCCTTCTCTTTGTTGTACTTTATCTAGAACATGTAACATTTCCCATATCCCTCTCTAAATCTTAATTCTCCACACATTCTTCATACCTGTGGGAGATTGGTTCCAGAACATTTAAGAATTGGATGTTCAGTTGGGCACTGGTGGTGCATATCTTTAATCCCAGCACTCAGGAGGCGGAGACAGGTGGATGTCTGCAAGTTGGAGGCCAGACTGGTCTACATAGTGAGTTCCAGGACAGCCAAGGCTCCACAGAGAAGCACTGTCTCAAAAAAAACAAACAAGCAAAAAAAAAAAAATTGGATGGGCAAGAGGACCATCTGGGTGTATTTAATATTCATCATCAGTCTTTGTTGATAATCTATCCACTTATTCATGTCAAGTCATAAAGAAGGACTCATGGGCATCAAGGGTTTTTTTAGATTTATTTTCCTTTTATGTGTATGAGTGCTTTGCCTCAATGTATATGTGTGCACCACATATGTGCCTGGTACTCTGAGAGGTCAGAAAGGCATCAATTCCCTGGAATTGGAGTAAAGCGTGGTGTGAGCCACCATGCAGGTTCTGGGAGTCAAACCTGTATTCTCTGCAAGAGCATAAAGTGCTTCTAACTGCTGAACCATTTCTCTAGCCTGTTGTGGGCATTTTCATTGCTGATTTCTTACACATCAGTGAAAGTGCATATGCTGTTTTAGTACTTAAAAGTCATTTTGGCAGAGCATAAAAATTTTTGGCTCTTACTTGATAACATTCATTTCTTTCTAACATTATATAGCATTATAGATTACTATCCAAGTCAAATGAATGTTCTTTTATTTATTTATTTATAAATCCATTGCATATTTTACCTACATTACTTTAAAGGGTTTTCTCCCTTCTTTTTTTTAATTTATTTTAATTAAGCTTATGATTGTTTGCCTGTGTATGTGTACATGTGCATACCTACTGAATCCCCTGGAACTGGGTTTATGAATGATTGTGTACCATCATATGGGTGCTTGGGATCAAACCCAGGTTTTTTTTTTGCAAAAACAAGTGCTGTCAACCACTGAGCCATCTCTTGAACCTGTCTCCCTTTTTCTTTAACATTAAAATTTTCCAAAATATGTCTTGTTGTTTGATCAGTTTTTCAGGCAAAAAATTTTGGCCTTTCAGTATGTAGTTTTAAATACTCTTGTATATATACGATTATTAAATCATAGTTGGTATTTGTTCTGCTACTGTTTGTTGGTGGTGTTCTTGTGCCACGCCCCCCCCCCGCAGTATACATATGTTGGATTTTCTTTTGCATTTCTCCTGTTTGCTTTAATGCTGTTTCTATTTCTCTCCTTACTGTAAAATGTCCTGTTTACCTCTTGTGCTTTATTTGTTATTCTTAATATGAGTAACAATTCTTCTGGTGGCTGTCCTGTTACTCACTCTGTAGACCAGGCTGGCCTTGAACTCATAGAGATCCGCCTGCCTCCCAAGTGACAGGAGTAAAGGTGTGTGCCACCACTAACTGGCTCGAAAGAAAACCTCATTGGTGTTTTCTGAAGATAAGATTCTTGTAAGGGCCTGATATTAGAAACCCAAAGTGATACGTTGAAATGTTATTATGCTTTAAGACTAGCACACTTTAGCAGGGCATGTCGGTTTATGCCCTTAATCTCAACAGTCAGGAGGCTGAGGCAGACAAATCTCTAAGTTCACAGCCTCGTCTACACAGTGAGATCCAGGACTATTTAAAGAGACTCTGTCTCAAAATAAAAAAGTATATCACATTTTTATGAACATGTTACCGGTTTATGGATTTTTAAATTTAAAGGAAACGTTTTATGGAGCTACTTTACAAAATGTCATTCTCATTAAAATACTTCAGATAGTCTTAGGATACAGTACCTGAAGAAGTATATACTATGTATATGTGAGGTTTATTTTCCTTTTTATGGTTTTATAATATGTCTAAACTATTGTTCTTAAATTTAGGTTAAATGTGCACAATACTGGCCAACAGATGACCGAGAGATGCTGTTTAAGGAAACAGGATTTAGTGTGAAACTCTTATCTGAAGATGTGAAGTCATATTATACAGTACATCTACTGCAATTAGAAAATATCAATGTAAGGCTTTTCTGGTTTCAGGGTTTTGGTTTCATCTGATGGTTTTAAGAATTCTTTATTACTAGGATTGGTACTGTGCTTGGATTTGAATTTTTGTAATAGTATCTAGTCGTAAACATGTTTAGATTGTATTTCTGTAGAAAGTAACTGAAAAAATCCTGACAACAAAGAATTATAATGTTTAGATTAATATTAATATTTGAAGATTTAAAATTAATTATTGGGGCCAGAGATTAAGAGTACATGTTATTCTCACAGAACACCCAAGTTCAATTCTTGGCACCCATATCAAGAGGCTTATTATAACTCCAGATCTAGGGAAACCAGTGCCCTCTTCTGGCCTCCACAGCCTCTGTCACATACATGATACACATAGATATATGCCAATGCTCAAACACACATAAATGCAAATTAGTAAATTTTAAAAGAAAATAAAGAATTTAGCCATGTGGTGGTGACACACGCCTTTATTCCCAGCACTCAGGAGGCAGAAACAGGCAAATTTCTGTGAGTTCAAGGTCAGCCTGATCTACAGAGTGAGTTCCAGGACAGAAAGGTTTACACAGAGGAACCTTGTCCTAAATTAAATAAAGTAAAATAAAGATAAAAACGATTCTTTCTTTCTTTCTTTCTTTCTTTCTTTCTTTCTTTCTGAAAGAGAGAAAGACAGACAGAAAGACAGAAAGACAGAGAGAAAGAAAAGAATTACTAAAAATGTAGGAAGGGATGTTCTGGATAGAACGTATTGATCGAGTACTTGATTAGTATACTCTAGGCCCTAGATTAAGTCCCAAGAACCAAAAACTAAAATATAAGTGGGTAGTGAATATTACTGAGTTGTAAGGTACTTTCTTGGCATGCTTGAAGGTTTGGGGTTCAGTACCCATCACCAAGAAAATGCAAACATGCTTGGGAATAAAGAGAGAATCACTGGAACAAACTTGAACTCACATTCCAGTTCTACTACTCAGTAGAGGTATGGTTTCCTCATCTCTAAAATGGAAATTGTATATTTGCAGGGCTGTTGTGGAAAGCAAATGAAAGTATGGATGTGTATAAAATATCTTGTGCCAGTATGATAGCTCCTGGAACTTTAACTACTCTTGGAAGTAGCCCAAAGATCAAGAAAAAGGCATACCAAACTTGGAAGTGACCATATAGAAATGTAGCTTTATTGAGTTGGGAAGAAAATGGTAAAATAAGTGTAGAATATGATCTCAGGAATATTTACCTAAATCTTTTCTCCAGAAGTCCATGTCTGTTCTTTGTACATGGTTCTGTCACACATTCACAGGTGACTGTCAGTGTGCTGCTGCTGTCCCCTGAGTATCAGAGAGGCTGCTTTTCCTCTTTTGCATTTATCTCTTTGCTTGCACTGTGAATTAGATTAAGTTAGAACAAACAAGGGAGAGTGTTTCGAGTTGTTGATAGTAACCAGGATAACTGCAAATTAAGGAAATGTGGCCAAGTTGACCTTAAGAACGTGTTTAGTCTGTGTAGTAAAATAATGTTTGAATTGATTATTAACATGCACTAACAACTAAAATGAAGATAAATAAATACATGCATGTACTTTTTAGATGGGTGGAAGTACCTTTTATTGTTACTCTATTTTTTCCCTGGCAAATGCAGCTACGTTATTGTATTAAAGCCCAAGATTTGGTTTTCCTCTGCCCAGTTTCTCATGATCCTCCCATATCTTATAGGTCATCTAATTATTTTGTTTAGTGGTTGTTGTTTTTGAGACAGGGCCTCAAAATGGCCTTGAACTTCTGATCATCTTATCTCTATCTCCTAAATGCTGGGATTACAGGCATGTACCACTATACTCAGTTGTATGTGCTGTCAGGGATTCAGCCAGGGTTTGGTGTATGATCCTGGGCTTTCTATATATAAGGCAAGCACTCCTTCCACTGCTGTAGCCCCATCTCTAGTTTCTTTTGTTTGTTTTCATATGTTCCCAAAACATGTTTGTGCAGCAATAGTTACGTACTTGTACACACACCCCCCCCCAAAAAAAATTAGAGGGCTACAGAGGTTGTTCAGTGGTTAGGAAC
>LOEQ01008615.1:87774-106717 GCA_001685075.1 Bramus lutescens
TGCTCTTCCAGAGGTCTTGAGTTCAATTCCCAGCAACCACATGGTGGCTTACAATGATCTATATTGGAATCTGATGCCCTCTTCTGGTATGCAGGTATACATGCAGATACAGCACTAATATACATATAGTACAATAAATAATTCTAAAAAAGTAAATAAAAAGAAAAAAATCGGAACTAACTTCCCCTTGATTTTCACATTTCAGAGTGGTGAAACCAGAACTATATCTCACTTTCATTATACCACCTGGCCAGATTTTGGAGTTCCTGAGTCACCAGCTTCATTCCTCAATTTCTTGTTTAAAGTTAGAGAATCTGGCTCCTTGAACCCAGACCACGGACCTGCGGTGATCCATTGTAGTGCAGGCATTGGGCGCTCTGGCACCTTCTCTCTTGTAGACACCTGTCTTGTTCTGGTAAGTGTCCATGGTGACCTTATTTCGGGTTTGTGGGGTTTTTGGTTTGGATTGGTTTTTCGAGACAGGGTTTCTCTTTGTAGCTTTGGCTCTCCTGGAACTCTCTTCGTGGATCAGGCTGGCCTCAAACTTTAAGAAATCGCCTGCCTCTGCCTCTCAAGTATTTTACTTCTGTAAAGGCATGTACCACCCTGCCTGGCCAGTTCTGTGTTTCTACTTTGTTTTGTTTTATGGTTTTATAATATTAATGAGGAACAGATGAAGTTTTTCTGATTTTCAAGATAGGATTTCTTTGTGTAGCCCTTGCTGTCCTGGAACTCACTCTGTAGATGAGGCTGGCCTCAAAATCAGAAATCCATCTGTACCACCACCACCCAGCTGATAAAAAACTTTTGTAAAAAAATTTTAAATTATGTTTATGTGTTTTCCCTTCTAGTATGTATGTGTGCCATATGCATGACTGATGCCTGTGGAGGTCAAAAGGGAGCACCGAGTTCCCAAAACAGAGTTGCACATAATTGTAAGACAACTTGTGGGTGCTGGGAACCAAACCCTGGTTCTCTGTGATAGCAGCCAGTTCTTTTATCCTCCTAGCCCCTTCATCTGTTTTAACTGTTTCTATAGGCAGCAGTAAGTTCTAATGTCATATCTTAAAATCTAGGGTTTTTAGGTTAAACTTGTACTTTCTTGTTGAAAATCCCTACCTTCCACCATTTAAACTAGCTCTAGCTCCTGGCTGGTATATGAGTGTGTCCAACAGCTCCAGAGCTTCCCCAAGAAATTTGTCTCAGCCAGGCTTGGCTTGTACCTGTCATCTCAACATTAAGTAAGCTGGGACAGAAAATTTGCCTCAAGTACACAGTGCCATGTTTGGAATCCCGGAACTTGGGGGAAAGTGGGAGTCAGTCCCTAGAGCTCACTGACCAAGCTTACCCAGATCCAGTAAGAGACTTTGTCTCATAAAACAAGAAAGAAGTCCATCTGTGGTGGCATCATACACCTTTAATTCCAACAGAGGTAAAAGATTCTCTGTGAATTCCAGACCAGCCCGATCTACATAGCAAGTTCCAGAAGAGGACATCCAGAGCTGCATAATTGAGACCCTGTCTCAAAAGAAAAAGACCAATTGAGGAAGATACCTGATATCTGCCACTGGCCTACACACGCGCGCGCGCACACATACACACACACCCCTCCACAAATACATACATACATCATCTGTACATGCACATATAATTTTAAAAATACATGTTTAAAAATTGGGTGCTAGCAGACTGGTTCACCAAGTAAGATATTTGCTGACAAGCCTGATGGCTTTAATTCTATCCTAGATCCTACTAGATATGAGAAAGTCAACTTCTACAAGTTGTTATTGGACATAAAATATTTTTAAAACCAATGTGGTGGTACATACCTGTAATCCCATGCTTAGATGATGTAGGCAAGAGAAACAAATTCATATGGAATTTGAACTAGCCTGGGCAACATGAGAATTTGTCTCTAAACCCCCATCCCCCTTCTGGTACTTTTGTATACAGAATTAGAAGCTTCCACCTTCAGTTATAAATTCATGTTTGATATTAAATTTTTTAAAATATTTATTTATTATGTATACAATATTCTGTCTGTATGCATGTCTGCAGGCCAGAAGTGGGCACCAGACCTCATTACAGATGGTTGTGAGCCATCTGGGAATTGAACTCAGGACCTTTAGAAGAGCAGGCAATGCTTTTAACCACTGAGCCATCTCTCCAGCCCGATATTAAATTTTTTATTTTGTGGATAAGTATTTCATCTCTTATTTAAAAGCCAAGGTTAATTAAAGTACTTCCCAGGACTACTGTGAACATTCTGTGAATTAATGATATTTTCTGTCCTGGTTAGCTTTTTCTGTCAACTTGTCACAGCCTAGAGTCATCTGAGAGGAGAGCCTCAATTAAAGAATTTTAGATCAGATTGGTATTATTTGTAGAGATATATCTTGATTGATATTTGATATAAGAGGGCCTGCGGCTGTGAGTTCAAGGCCAGCCTGGTCTACAAGAGCTAGTTCAGGACAGGCTCTAAAGCTACAGAGAAACCCTATCTTGAATTTCCAGACCCCCCCCAAAAAAAACCCCTAAGATATAGGAGGGCATAGCCCACTGTAAGAATTACCATTCCTAGGCAGGTGGTCTGTATAAGAATGGGTGATTGGTACAAGCCTGTGAGCCAACAATATCTTCCATGGCTTTGATTGTAATTCTTTGGCTGTGAAGCAGTTTCTTGGTGGGAGGTAATGTCTTGAGTCACATTAGTCCTTAAATGATAGGCTGTGATATAGGGTTGTGAACTGAAATAAAGCCTTTCCTTCTAAGCTGCTTCTGGCCAGTGTTGTCTCATAGTAACAGATGTGAAACCAGGACACCACATGTTAGTACAGAGCCAGTCCTGTGACTCTTGTATGGGACCCCAAGATCTATACCCCCTTACCCCCCTTTTTTTAACCAACCACCCAGAGCCACAACTGATTCAAGCTCCCTCCTCCTTTTCTGTTTTGCTCATATGTATGTCTGCACCAGGTACATTCATGCCTGGTCTGTATGGAAGGAAGAAAAGGATGTCAGGTCTTCGGAAACTGCTATCACAGATAGACGACCATCTGTAAATGACTGTGTGTGTGCTGGGAATTGAACATTCTGTGTTCTCAATTGCTAGACCATCCTTCCAGTCCCCTTCCATTCTTTCTTTTTATGACCTTTAGTCTATGACCTTTGGACATAAGAGATTTCTAGGTTCTCATGCCTCTTTTAATCCCTGCCTTCTTTCTCCCTCCTTTTATTATAGAATCAAACCTATCAATAATACTTTGTGCCTTGATTTCTGTATCATCTAGTCCTTCAGCATCCCCTAATTTTGTTTTTTTGTTCCCCCCCTTTTTCAGGGGGTTGTTTGTTTGGTTTCTTTTTTTTTCTTTGTTTTCTTTTCTTTGAGACAGGGTTTCTTTGTGTAACCCTGGTTTTCTTGGAACTTGCTTTATGGATTAGGAAGGGAGGGAGGGCAATAGATCAATCACATTAAGAGATAAAAACAAAGCCAGACCATGGTGGTACATTCAGGAGGCAGAGGCGCGCGAATCTCTGTGAGTTAAAGGCCAGCCTGAGCCTGGTCTACAATGAGCTGCAACATAGAGAAACCCTGTCTCAACCAGAGAGAGAGATAAAGAGAGAAAATGAAACCTCCAAGGGCAGTTACCCTTGTTTTGGCCAGAAATAAGTGTGACTCCTTACTTTCACTGAGTATTGATCAGAGCGAATGCAATTGCTGTGATTGTTTGGAATTGCGTGAATATCTAGAGACCCTTCAGGCACTGCTTTGGCAGCCACTATGTAAGAATAATGGGTTGTTGCCATCATGTGTCAGATCATTTTTTCTTTAAGAAGATCCACAGCACAGCTAAGTTCTGAGAGGTGACCTTGTATTGTTTCTGTTTCCTGGACTCAGACAACTTGCTTTTGCCTTTGTTGCAGATGGAAAAAGGAGAGGATGTTAATGTGAAACAAGTATTACTGAATATGAGAAAGTATCGCATGGGACTTATCCAGACGCCAGACCAGCTCAGATTCTCCTATATGGCTATAATAGAAGGAGCAAAGTACACACAAGGAGATTCAAATATACAGGTAAATCGCGGTCACTACTATCAGATAGTATCAGTGCTAGGATTAAAGGCTTGTTCCACTGCCACTTGGCTTAATGTAATTATTTTTATGTGTGTGTACATGTTTGTGTTTTTGGTCAAGTCCTGATGTGCATATGTACATAGGACAAGGCCCAAAGTCAGATTCATCTTTCTGTTTCCTGCTTCATTGTGTGTGTGTGTGTGTGTGTGTGTGTGTGTGTTTTGAAGCAGTGTTTCTCTGTGTAGCTTTGGGGCCTGTCCTGGAGCTAGCTCTTGTAGACTAGGCTGGCTCGAACTCACAGAGATCCTCCTGCCTCTGCCTCCCAAGTGCTGGGATTAAAGGCATGTGCCACCGCTGCCTCGCTTTACAGTCACCCCAAGGTTCCTCTGTAATGGTGCATTCATCTTTGGCCTATAGGCCTAAAATATCTGACAGACTTTTCTGTGAAGCAGGAATTTTTAAGGATTATTTGTCTTGGCAAAGTTTGACAGACGCTTTCCTTTGTGTCCTGCTTGTCCAATTTGGACAGTATACTGTCAGCAATAGAGGCAGGAACAATTTGACAGTGGCTAGCTTTTGCCACAAAGAAAGCAAACTCCATGTAGAGTTTAATACCTGTTAATCTTCTTGAAGTAAATTGGTGCTACCATGACCAGACATGTTTCACTGACATGAAAAAGCCCTATATTAACAAAACATTTTAGAACTGGAGAGAATGCTCAGTGGTTAGGAGTATTGATTGCTCTCCCAGAGGTCTTGTGAGTTCAGTTCCCAACAACCACATGGTGGCTCACAACCATCTGTAATGAGATCTGGTGCCCTCTTCTGGCATGCAGGCAGGACACTATATACTAGTAATTAAATAAATCTTCAAAAATAAACCAAGAGACAAACAAAAAATTTTTAAATGCCATATTCTGTAGTCCTTTGAAGTGTATGAAGACCACCTGTCTAAAATATATCTATTTGACCTTGAAAATATATTTAATATTATAAGTTTTATTATTATAGATAACTGTTAATCTGCATTTCTTAATTTTATATTACTTTTTTTGTTTTGGTTTGGTTTTTGGAATTTTCGAAGCAGGGTTTCTCTGTAGCTTTGGAGCCTGCCCTGGAATTAGCTCTTGTAGACCAGGCTGGCCTTGAACTCACAAAGATCTGCTCCTTTCTGCCTCCCTGAGATTAAAGGCATGCGCCATCACTGCCTGGCTTTACATTACGTTTTTAAATGAACTGTATAAGCGCAATACTCCAAACAAGAGTAGAATCATACATTCAGTATAACAAAAATAACTCTAAATTTGTATGAATATATCAAAATTCATAGCAATGTAAACTGTTAGAGACGTGGTTGTTCAAAAGTAAACTCAACAATCTACTCTTTTACCTCATCATTTCTATACTATATCTTCCTTTTTCTCTTCAGAAAGTGATTCCTGAATTTAATCTCTTGTGTCAGGCTTTTTCCTGACCATGACCAGTAACAGTTTGTAACCAAGCCCCCTAAATGATGACAGACATCCATAACCCACCCAACGACCAAAAACCACCACCCCCTCTTGGGAATGTGCGCCTCACTTCTTGATAGATTGTTTCATGTTGTATGGAGGCATTGGCATGTTTAGGAGACCCTGAGAAAATTAAGATAATGGGCAAGTCCTGGTGGAACTACCTATTGTATAGTCTCTGTGTGGTGAGAAAATGTAAGGCTTATTCGAAGTCCTGACTGGAATAGTCTGTGAGGCTGGACCATCTCAGCAAGTGACCTTGAAGCTGTTCTGGATACAGAACTCTAAGGAAACTGCAACAGAGACATTCTGAGAGGCTGGATTGCGTGGGTCACCTGTTTTCATTGCTGTCTGGGCCCCTTGTTCTGAAAACACATAAACTTTCGAAGGTAACATACGCATCTGCATTAATATAAGTATGGACTGTGTGATATACACAAGCCAGCCAAAGATTATTTTTTGCTTTATGTTTGAGCAGGGAAAATATCCGTCACCTGTCGTGCAGTTTTTCTAGGTTTATTTCTTTATGTCTGTAGTCAGGATTTTCAGGGCATATCCCTGAACAAACCTGATCACTATTAACCTTGAATAAACCCACAGTCTTTCATTTCCTATGGAAACAAAAGCATGATCTCTTCCCCAAAACAATACTTCTTTTTTAAACTTCCATTTTGCAGTTAAGACATTTTAAAAATATATAGGTTGGTTTAATTTAGTAGTTTTTATAATCTATTCTCTCTCAGCAGCTATTTGTTCATTAGCAGTCAAAAAATTTAAAGTCAGGATCCAGACCCCCTGTGTATTTTACATCTCTATGTGGCTTTTTTTTTTTAAAAAAAAACACAACTTTTTTTAAAGCCTTTGCTTCATTATTTATAAACTGTTCATGTTTTCTGACTTTCTTAAGCCTGTACACATTGTTAGACACAATGAAATAATGGAACCTGTTTAGAGGTTTTTTCCATCTGTATTTTTTTAAATTAATTTTTTATTGCATGTGCATTGGTGTGCTGGTGTTGGAGTTTCCAGATGTTTGGGTGCTGGGAATTGAATCTGGGTCCTCTGGAAGTACAGCCAGTGCTCTTAACTGGATCTTACTTTACTGAGCATCTGCAGTGTTCTTTGTCAGCCACTGTGGAGACCAGTAGCTGCATCTCTGTATGCTAAAGAGCCTACCTGAGAGACTATGGTCATTTGGAAGTCGTGTTTGACTCTATTTTAAAGTTTTTTTGTTTTTGTTTTTTAAAGTAAATTTTCTTAGGCCTTACGTGGATATATGTGGCCAGACATTTGGCACTATGTGTAGTCAGATTTTTCTCTGGTACCAGCCAGCTCTCAAATCATGACATGAGACTTATTATTAATTATGGAAGTTAGGCTTGTTTTTAGCTTAGCTCTCATACCTTAAATTCACCCATTTCTATTAATCTATGTGCTGCCCTGAGGCTCATTTACATTATCTGTGTATTGTCCATCCTGCTTTCCTGCTTCCTCTGTGTCTCCTTGCTTGTGTGCCTTCTTTTTACCAGCATTCTCTCTTCCCTCAAAATCCTGCCCAGCTATTAACTGTTTAACTTTTTATTAAACCAACCCAAACGACACATCTTCACATTGTACAGAAGGATTATTCCACAACACTTATTACTTCTCTTCTCTTCCTAGAAACGGTGGAGAGAACTTTCTAAAGAAGATTTGTCTCCTGTTTGTGATCATTCACAGAACAGAACAATGACTGAAAAGTACAATGGGAAGAAAATAGGTTCAGAAGAGGAGAAACTAACAGGACTTTCTTCTAAGATGCAAGATAATGTTGAAGAGAACAATGAGAGGTATGTGCCATGTAGCCACCTACTGAGAAAGATGACGCTGTTTACTAAACGCAGCATGTGTGAAATAGTATAGACACTTTGTTTTTACATTTAATGTCATGTTTTACTTTGTCAGAGTGTTTGGGTGTTGTTTAATGACATAAATACTTTCAAGGAGTTTTCTATCTTATTAAAGCCAGTTCAAGCCAGTCTGTGGTGGTGCACGCTTTTAACCCCAGCGCTCCTGAGGCAGAGGCACCGGATCTCTGTGAGTTTGAGACCAGTCTGGTCTACAGAGCAAGTTTCGGGACAGCCATGGTTACACAAAGAAACCTTGTCTCAATAAAAAACAAACAACAAAGAAAAGAAAAGAAAAAGGCCAAGTGAGACACCATAAGACTTAGCAATATAGGCACACACAATTGTCATATAGCTTATTTATTATGATCCCAACTTTGGTACTTAAGACAATATAATTCATGACTGAAAATGTAGTTGAGCTACAGTGCTTACCTCGTATGCACAAAGCCTTGAGTTACAGCTCTGGCGCTGCATACAAAAATAAATGAGTCACTCCAGCCCTTGAGGAGGAAGCAGAAGGATCAGAAATTTAAGGTCATCCTTGGTTACACACTGAATTTGAGGCCAGTCTGGTTGGAAACCCTGTCTTTTTGGGGTTTTGTTTGTTTTTAAATGAGCACTTGTCCTCTGACCTCTATAGGTTCTCTCCCTCCTTCGCTCCCCCCCTCTTCCCTCCTTTCCCCTCATGCACACAAGCACAGTAACTCAATTAAAAAACGAATTCAGAGCTGTATACCTGTACCCAAACACTCCGGAGGCTGAGGCAGGAGAATCTCAAGTTCCAGGAAAGCCAGGCTTTACATAATGAGAATCTGTCTCTAAAAGTCAACCAGTAGCCCAAATCAGTCAAGGCTCATGTGTTAGTCTGAGTGAGGTGATGCTTTGGTGTCCTCAGCTGGAAACGTTTCTACACTTTCTTCTCCTTCACTTGTCCTGTGATCTTTGAAATGTCTTATAGTTTGGATTTTTTGGTTAGATTCAAGTTAAACATTTTGACCAGAAAATGTCTTGTGATCTAGTAGATACTGAAAAGCCATTCAAGATTGTTTTTAATCAGGCCAAATGTTCAGAGCTCTGACTTAAAAAAATCACTGCTGGATTAAATAAAACAGTTATGAAAAGACAAAAAAAACTACTGCCAAGATTGAAGCTGGTCAGGTGTTTGCTGTCACATGTAAGTAAGAAGAGATGGTTTTGTGAGAATTTTTTCCTGGAGCAAGAGTTCAGTGGCTGCCATGTTGACATTGGCCAGTCTTCTTTGAATTGAGGACTGGTTGCCCTGGATGTCAGAGACCTCTCAGTGAAATGGAATTCCAGGTTGGACAGGAAGATGGGTGCTAGAAATTTGTATGGTCAGACAGACAAGTGGGCACCCTCCAAACAGAGCATTCATAGAAATAGTCGAGTATTGTCAAAGGGCTTTGAGCTTTTGAATGCTATCACAAGGGGAGCAGATACTGAAGAACCTCCAGTCTTTTCCCTCTCAGCTGGTTGGGAAAAAGAGAGGAAAGAGGAGGAAGCAGACCTGGTAAAGTATTACTATCAGTATACCAGAATTTATACCTGAATTGTCAGTGTTTCGTTGGCCATGTGGAACAATTTGACCTTTTTCCTTTATTGCTACATTTTTGGAATGAAATTTTGTTTTGTTGGTGGCTAGTCCCCTGTGTCAGTGTAGTTACAGCTTGCTGTAATTTGTTTCTGTCTTTTTACAGTATTCTACGGAAACGTATTCGAGAGGACAGAAAGGCTACTACAGCTCAGAAGGTGCAGCAGATGAAACAGAGGCTAAATGAAACTGAACGAAAAAGAAAAAGGTGGTTATATTGGCAACCTATTCTCACTAGGATGGGGTTTGTGTCAGTCATTTTGGTTGGTGCTTTGGTTGGATGGACACTGTTTTTTCAGTGAAATATCCTATAAATAAACAGTTTTACCCAGCACCTTTCTGCACTAGTAGCTGACAGTGCTGTATTAATCTCAAGGGTTTGTTAGCAAATGCCTCATACCCCAAAAATGTTGCAGTAGACTAGACATCAACCAGATAAGGGATATTTACAGCCACAAGCCCAACATCTCAGGACTCAGCACTGCAGGTTCCTCTGAGACCTAAACTGTCAATGACTCAAAATAAAGACAAACATCCTTGTTGAAATTGTTACATCTTACAGCTGTGTTCACACATCGACATCATGTTTCACTGACAATATTGAGAAATCCTTTCACAAGGATTGGCTTTTGGAGGCTTTCTGGATTTGAACCTGCATTTATTGATATAAGCAATAAACATTGTGTTTTTTTTCTACATTATTAATGGAAAGAAAATGATGTGTGTAATATGTAATGTACTGTTGGAATGGGCATTACAACTTTATATGCTTAACCATTTTAGGGTAAATATATTTTATAAGTACCTATTTAATCATACTTTTTGTAGTTAAATGTACTTTAAAAGTTCAATTTGAAGGTCTGTTACCATAGAAAAATAAATTGTATGTTGACTCAGTTGTATACTGGATACATTTTCCCTTTCCCAGGCAGACGTTCATAGAGGCAGTTGAAACTGAGCAGGCTATTTCTACTACACTTTTTTTTTGTTTGTATTTTATGGTTTATTTTAAAAAGAAAAGAAAACAGACAAAAGTTTTCTAAACATGTCATTGAAGGAAAAAATTCTCCTTTTTGGGATAGTCAGTTGACAGTTGGTCAAGACTTAGTTTAAAAAAATTTTCAAAAAATTGTTTTCTGCAGGATGTAATGGCACACATGGTGCTCAGGCAGCTAAGGCAAGAGGCTCAAAAGTTTGAAGCCAGCCAAGATTGTAAATTTTTAAAGCTGGTTTCTGTCTTTAAAAATAAAAGCAAAACAGGAGTCAGTGGAGGGGAGGTCAGAAAAGAAGTCTCAGCACTTGGGAGATACAGGTAGAAGGACCACAAGTTCAAGGCCAGCCAGGACTGCAAGAAACAGTCTCAAAAAACTGAAGTGGTTAGCAGAAAAGAAATTGATATCTGTAAAGTAAAGCCCATGCATGACTTACACTGTTTTTTTTTTCTTTTTTGTGAAAATGTTATTGTAATGACCCGAACCGGGTAACTTATGATTAGTAAGGAAAAGGAGCCAGTGTTTTATATTTAATGATTTCAGCTCATTAGACTGAATTTTTGAAGTAAAAAAATTCAAGTTCTTTCTAAGTTCAATAAATAGTATGTTGGTGTACAAACTTACATTGTCCCTTACCTTTGTAATGAGTATTTGTAAAGCGTGTAACCACAACCACTAATAGGGTTTGGTGGTTTCAAAGACTCTGCTTTGGATTTCAGGAACATCAGCAGTTGGTAAAAGGTTCCAGCCCACTAGGACAGCACCTCTCCTTTGTCTCTTATATATCATGTAAGATTGCATTATAAGGCTTAATTACTTTAAACGAAACAGTTAATTTAATGCAGTTTGAAAACCATAGGTTTAGCTAGGAATTGTGAATGGCCTTGAGAAGCAGTCTTGAATGTGATAACCTCACTGAAAGTCTGAGAGTGGGACATAAGTGGGATTGCATGGTAATAAATAAGGTTGTGTAATACATGCCTGAGTCCTCATTCAGTATTACTATGTCCTGTAACTTTGAAATGGAGAGCAGCAGGTAAGCAGGATATTTAAACAGCAAGACTCTTACACTTTAGAATTAGATGGTTATTGGTTTTGAGCCTTTTTTTTATTTATTGGGCTTGTTTTTTCCAAAATGCAGTATGTTAGCCTACTAGGCCTTATTAAGATTCCAGTTAAAGCAGGGCAGAGTGATGCACACCTTAATTCCAGCACTGAGGAGGCCAAGACACCCACCCACATCCCTGTGAACTCCAGGCTAGCCTGGTCTACATAGCAAGTTCCAAGCCAGCCAGGGATACACACTGAGACCCTGTCTGGAAAGAAAGGAATCCCATTAAGATAGCCTCAGCTTCTCCCCAGCGCTTCCCAAGAAAGCTATGCCTTCTAGAGATAGCATTGAGTGCTGCTGCTCTTTTTGGTTCTGATAACACATTGGATGTAGTGATCCTCCGTGCCTTTTGGCAGGGCTTGTATCCTTAAGGATGGGTTTAACCGCAGCAGCTTTAATGTTTTTGTGCTGCGTACTCAATATCCGTAGCATTTGATTACAGTGCCCATGGGCATCATCGTGACCTGTATGAAGTGAGCTGTGCAGCTGAGACGCCATACAATTCTCTAGCACCCAGAGAAGGGAAATCAGTCTTTGCTTCTGCATCTTTAACCATCTTTAAACTGTGCACCAGTCTCGTGCTGTTTACCGATTTTAACTCATTTAAGAATAGTTTGACGGTAACCAAATTCATTCTTCTTTAATAAATTGGGAAAAGAAAAGGTATTTTTAAAAGGGATTTTTACTATTTAAAGAATCCTTAATTTCTATCTTTTCCTGCCTTGCTTTAATACCATGACCAGTGGTTATATCGGCAGTTACGTATACCTTTCCCAGGTTAACAAGGTACAGAGTTCTATCTGCTTACTGATTTCTATCTATGGTTGCTCCAACAGGAAGTGTAAAAATCCAGTTCTTTTTTCATATGTATATGGAAAGACAATTTTTCATGTTCAGCAGAGACGCTACACATTTGTCAGACTTTAATTTTGGTTCTTTTATCTTTCTATCCACTTTGTTATGTGTTAGCATTTGTACCAAAGATTGAACAGGAAAAGGAAAAACCAGTATTAATCAGTTTCCTTTCAAACAAGCTGTGCTTTCCAGGTGCACGAAGGGAAGAGTCCTAACCCTGAGTTCATTCTACATGCACTTGGCTTGTTCTCTTGACTTAAATAAAGCAGAGTTGATGTTATGAATTCAAAAATACGTCCACATTTTTAGTCACAGCATGGAACAGCCCTGGTTTTCATACTACTTCCTTCACTGCTTTCAACTCCAGCTCTGGGGTTTTCTGCCAGGCACAGAAAGACTCCTGCTGATTCCTTAAAAAATATCTCTGGCTAGATTCTCTCTAGAGACGAACCTGATGGTAGGAAAGGACTTTTATTGGGCATTGTATACAATTCACTTAACAGACTTACATCTCTTGAGATGCCTATCAAGTCATTTCCTGTATTAAAAATCTGCATTACCTTAATTTCTACATACAGACGCAAATCTTTATTTGTGGTTGCCCTTGGGTGGGTTTATTTATTTATTCATTTTTTGTTTTGTTTTGAGGCAGTGCCTAGCTGTTTCCCAAGCATGGCCTTAAACTCCTCAGTTCAAATGATCTTCCTTCTTCAGCCTGTTGACCAGCTAACACCACAGGCACATGCTTTCTGTTATCCTGAGGAGACTGTTTGAAACTGTCGTCCTAAATCAGATGTTTATTTAAATGTTCAGATAAGACATCAGGCTTTTAGTTAAGCTCCGTTTATTATACTTCTTTCTAGTAGGGCCATACCTGGGTCCTGATGAGTAGCACATGTAGCTGTGGCATGGATTCTGTGTGTCTGGTGTCAGGTAGGAAGGAAGGGCTCCTGAGGGCTTTCATCTGACTGAACTTGGTCCATCTGTTTGGTTTGGAGCAAAGTGCCAAGAGAAATGCGCATTTTGTTTATATGCCAAGAGTGAATAAAGTCTCTTATTTTTATATTCCTTTATATAATTTTGTCACAGAATCTTAGATATGCTTTTTTTAAAAACCTGAAATTAAATGTTTTTCGTCATAAAATTTGTTGTCTCATAATT
The DNA here is from genome assembly GCA_001685075.1 of Bramus lutescens. Classification (NCBI taxonomy): domain Eukaryota; kingdom Metazoa; phylum Chordata; class Mammalia; order Rodentia; family Cricetidae; genus Bramus; species Bramus lutescens. Next base: position 100,980 of record LOEQ01008615.1, read on the forward strand.
TGAAATGCAGGCCTTGGCTATTGGCATGTCTTATTCCACAGGAGACCTGTTCATTTCTTCCTTTCCTTGAAATCATTTGTTTGGGTCAGATACCATATCTTCTTCATGCTGGTCTTCAGTTTGTTTGTTTTTGGCTTTTGATTTTTCAAGACAGAGTTTCTCTGTATAACAGCCCTGGCTGTCCTGGAACTCCCTTTGTAGACCAGACTGGCTTTGAACTCACAAAGATTCGCTTGCCTCTACTTCCCAAGTATTTGGGATTAAAGGGATGAGCCACCACAGCTGGTCTTCTGTCTTTATCAGACAATATCAACAGTCTAGCATTCATACCTGGAATTGTAGCTCAATAACTGTCCCACTGAGTATGGATGGAGAAACTCAGGTTGTGTCCTCCTCCATCCATGCTCTGCCTGGGAGTCCGTCCCCAGTCAAAGGACTTGCAACATAGCCATTGTGTTTCTTCCTTAGCCCTGGGACAGCTTCAAGCCATTCGGTACAAACGTTACAGGGACGACCCATTGTCCTTTGTAAGTTGGTTTTTTCCCCTGCTGTCACTGCTTGCCAGTGTACCAGTGCTTGAATGGAAACCTTGACCTGCCTGATGGGCTTTGTGAAGGCTCACATACAATATAAAGAGCTCTGATGTCTGTGGGTGGCCTGTCTAGAGAGCATTCTGACTTGGGAGCTCTGCTTGGTTGTAATGTTCACAGTGGGTTTGAGCAGCGAGTGTGAGGCCAACACCTAGGGTCTGCTCGGATGCTACCTGCTTTCATCTTACCTGCTTTGTTTGGGGCTACTGCAAGGAGAACTGCATGGGAATTTTTTTTTCTTTTTCTTTACAGAGACCACTTTTGAGAAGCATCGACTTATTCTTTTAGTCACATTAGGCATAGATTTTTCAGACCCATGATGCTGTTGATATTTTAAATGACTATTTTAAAAAGTCTTTGAGTTTGGAAAGTTCAGGAGAGGAAGCCTGGGTAAGTTTCTCTAAAGCATGTTTGGCTTACCATGGTTAGACTTGGATGATCTCAGAATGCTAGTAAATGTCTCATAGCAAAACAATTTTTTGTTTTTTGGTTTTTCGAGACAGGTTTCTCTGTGTAGCTTTGGAGCTTGTCCTGGAACTTGCTCTGTAGTCCAGTCTGGCCTCGAACTCACAGAGATCCACCTGTCTCTGATTCCCGGGTGGTGGGATTAAAGGCGTGCGTCACCATTGCCCGGCCACAAAACAACTTTTAATGCAGTATGACTTTCCCTTTGCCATGGACCAGGGAAGAACATTCCAGCGTTTACAGCAGCAGCATGGAGACAGCTGATGCCCAGAACAGCCACACAGCTCACTCCTCTGGGTTTGCGTAGACCAATTTTATTCTTGCCTTATGAGAAATAAAGTGGTAAAGATCTGTTAAGTAAATAATAGAATTTCCTAAAAATCCCACTTGCTTTTATAGTCATAAATAAAGCCATTCCCTACGAATTTCTCTTAACTTTGTTACCTCTAAACACTATTTGCTAGGAAGTAACGAGTTTTAAAAACCACAGCTTGTCTATTGTTAAGTTGCAAATTTATTATTCTTGGTAAATGTGTGTTTAACCAACACACATGTGTGTTTAGGGCAACTGTGTGTGAGTTGAACATCTGCAGCTTTGCTAGCAGCGTATACTTTAGGTACTTAATCTAAATCAAGGCTGCATGACACTTTAGATAGTACCATCCTTAAGTCAGAAGAAGTAAATGACACACGATTACCCTGCTCAGTGCAGGTAAATTTGAGATGCAAACTCCAAGACTGGGGATTTTCTCATTATGTCATACCACTGTTCTTTATTTTAAGTATTTATTTAAACCAGCCATTTAAGTGGGGAAAAGATAGACAGCCTATTCTTAACTGAACATCCAAACAAATATGATTTATTAAGTGGGAGGGGGGAATCCCATTTAAAATGCTTTGCGGCAGTGGAGCACTAGACGTTTTCAGTGCCAAAGCATGGCTTCATCCCCTCCCTGTTAATCCCACATTTGGCTTCAGTCAGAACCAACCGCTTTGGTTCCAGGGTCTAGAGTCTTAAGCGTCATGGTTTTTCTGTGGTCCATGACATCTAAAGAGGGTGGTTTCTCAATGTCAGTGCAGAGTAATCAGTGTTGGGAAAGGAAAGAAGACTTAGTAGACCAGCACAGGAGCTGCCACCTTTTGAGGAACAAGCCAGTAGGCAAGAAGAATCTTCATTCTCGTGATTGGGGAGGGAGACCCTAAATGCTGGAAAGCTGTTTTATTTCCTGTTTATGCATGCTGACACAGAAGTAACAAGCATTTACTTTGGTAGCCTGTGTGTGAGAGAGAGAAGGAGGTGGGGTGGGGTAAGGGAGTGGGTGCAATAAATGGAAATAACTTTAACCTCCCAAAGGGTTTGGTTACTGATAAATAATTGTGAAATAGCAAAAACTACTGCTTTTAACTGCCACACCCCCATGTCTTTGTTTAAATGCCTTCTCTCTCTCTCTTTTTTTTTTCATTTTACTTTTGGCATTAAAATGCACTGAACTGTCATGTTTTACTTACTTTAGTAGTTATAATCATTAGTGTTATCCTTCAGGAGAAAATACAAAGGTTTTCCTGGAAATAGCAATTTTTAAGTGTACAAGCCAACTTTATGTCCAGACTTTCAATTTTCTAGCAGTCTGACAGTGGTTGTCCAAATGGGATTAGACTTTTGCATTGAAATCAGAGTGTGGGTAAGTCTAACACACAGTAAAATCCTGCTCTATTCTTGTGACTACATTATTTTTTGAACTTGTCTGTCTCTTGGTAAATTACATAGAGGTCATTTCTTGAGTAGAACAGGATGGCCTAAAATATTCAGTGATTATTGAAGAGGTCTGCCTCACAGCACCGCTTCTCCCTGGAAACCCGCCCTTTGGGGAAGCACTTGTGTGACTGGATGTGACATGTCGGATTGGTTTTTGGTTGACTTTTCAGTTCAGTGTTAGTCCTTTCATGTTTGCATCTGTGTACATCTCCGTGTGTGGTAAATACGAATTGAATAGTTGACTTCTTATTTTATGTTTTAGGCCAAGATTGACAGACACCTAAATATTCATGACTTGAGACTATTCTGCAGCTATAAATTTTGAACCTTTGATGTGCAAAGCAAGACCTGAAGCCCACTCCGGAAACTAAAGTGAGGCGTGCTAACCCTGTAGATTGCCTCACCAGTTGTCTGTTTACAAAGTATGCTTTACATCCAGGGGATGAAGAACACCACCAGCAGAAGACTCGCAAACCCTTTAATTTGATGTGTTGTTTTTTAACATGTATGAAATGTAGAAAGATGTAAAGGAAATAAATTAGAAGAGACTACTTTGTATTGTACTGCCATTCCTAATGTATTTTTATACTTTTTGGCAGCATTAAATATTTTTATTAAATAGACCACTGGTTTGTGTGTGTGTGTATGTGTTATCTCAGGACAGCTCCAATTCAAATAGTGGATATTTTCTCATGGATTTACTCAATTTTATTATAGCTAGAAATTAACATTTAAATGGAAATCAGTTCAAAATACAGGTCACTTGGCTTCAGCTACCCTTCAGTAGGCTTTCTATCCTAAGTAGTACTGGTTAGGCAAAAGTAGCAAAAGAAAAGTTACAGTATTGCTCTTGTCACTTAGGAAAACAATCTGTAATAGTATTGTTTAGTGGTACAGCTTTTAACATATATGTCTTGTGTTGGACATTGTGTCTTCTCCAAAATTTCCTATGTAAAGATGTCAGAGGTTCCTTCCCACTTGTGGCTTCTCCTTTATTCCCCATCTAATTTGCATGATAAGTGGTAGGTTTGGAATATTAGATGACTGTAACCCTCTTAGTGCTGGAGAAACTCAAACCATGCAGTATTCACAGAGCAGCAGTGCTTCCAAGTAGTAACTCATAGATGCACCTCTTTCATCCTTTCAAAGTCTGCTTGCACTGTGTTCCTTTTTACCCTGTATGCCAAGGTTTATGGATAACTGAGTTCCCACTGTATCCTTCCTAAAGAGCTTACTACCCCAGAGTACCACAGCAGGCTTCTTCCCATTGTGTGAGAAGAATTGCCACTAAATCCATTCCCCTTCCTCTCATTCATGGTACACACCTTTCTTAATCCCCTCCTGAGATGGCCCAGAAAGACCTTCTAGTAGTGATACTGTGGACTCCTCAGACTGGACATCTCTGGGCTTGCTCCAACTCAGATCTGTTTCTAGAGATTCCATCTTTGGCCTCTGGTTTTGACATACTGATTGTGGTTGATCTCATCTCTGTACAAGTCTTGGTCATGTCCTGAAGTTGATTACATGCAACTTCTTAAACCCCAGGCCAGATCACCCTTCAGTGCTTCAAACCCTGAATCTGCATCCCTAACTGGATCCTTAGCCTCCAGAATTGGACATGATCTGTATTCCCACTTTCACGTGCTTTGCATTCACTGGGAACTTGAAAGTCCTTCCTGCTTCCTCTACTTAGCTGTGTGCCTGTGTTCACAGCCTGCTAATCTTGTTCACAGACAGTTGCCTTCTGTCCCTGTCTTGGTTAAAGCTTCATTATGGTGTGGATTACAGGAGAGACTTCCCTTCGCCTCAGCAGTGGTGCATACTTACACTGATTCTCTGGACAGCATCCCAGGAGTGATCCAGAAGTTGGCATCAGTACATCTCCTTCCCCACGTTACTTGTGTGTGTGTGTACACGCGCATTCTTGAAGGCAACAGAGGACTCTAGGTGTCTTACTCTGTCACTTTCTTCCTTATTCTTCAAGACAGGATCCCTCATGGAAACTGGAGCTTTTTATTTCTGTTTTACTTGGCCCAGGAGCCCAGCCAATGAGTTGGTGCTGCCCAAACTCAGGGTCGGTGTATTCAGTTAAGCCTCTGGAATGCCCTTACCAGCCTGCCCAACTAACTGACCGTGGCAGGCTGGCCAGTGTGTATAGGGAAGTCAACTACTCCCCTATAACATTACTGAGGCCACCCTTAATTCCTTGGTACTTCAGGAACAGCTTGGTGGTAGAGCATGTGCTTAGCAAATGTGAGGCCCTGGGTTCTGTTCCCAGCACAACACATAAAAAAACAAAAACAAACAAAAAACCCTTGTTCTCTTAACCTATTTTTCATTTTATGTAACTAGTGTCCTGCTATACCACCCTGTGCTACACATACCACACACAACCTAAAGCTAAGACAGTACTCTCCAGGTGCTACTACTTTCTGGTGTGAGCCCACCATCCCTAACCAGTTCTTGTCTTTACTCACTCCCATGTGAAATACTTAAAGGTTTCTCTGGGCATTTGATGCTGACGCTGGAGCATAGAGCAGTGGGCAATGGATAAGCATGGTCGAAAGGTCCACCTGAGGTCCCTAGCTCACCTATAGAACCTGTCCTCTGGCTTCTCCCAAGCTGGATCCCATGAGATAAACAGAGGTTGAGCAGTCAACCACAGCACCAAGCCCAACGCCAGAATGTTCAGAGGGAAATGTCTTAGGGCTGAAGAGATTGCTCAGTGATTAAGAGCGTGTGCTACTCTTCCAAAGGACCTGGGTTTAGTTCCCAGCAACCATGCCAGGTGGTTCATCCAGGGAAGCTGATGCTTTCTGTCCTCTGAGGGCACTGCATTCCAGGCTTGCACACGTGCAAACTTAAATGATAAATAATTGGGCTGGAGAGATGGCTCAGAGGTTAAGAGCATTGCCTGCTCTTCCAAA